>CAJVQA010007627.1:0-13662 GCA_910591915.1 Cetraspora pellucida | reverse complement strand
CTTTAGACTTAATCAACTAAAATCTTTTAAAACAAAAATCCTTCTTAATGAGTTGCCAACATACTTATTATATCATAGTATTTATCCAAGCCAATACCTAGATACTACTTGTTTCTTTTGTAATCTACCTAATTCCCATTTTCACTGGCATACTTGTACTAATTTATCTTTATTCTATCAAATTATCCAAACCTCTACTAATCAAATTATCTCCATAAACTTGCCTGATCTTGACACTCACCATAAACACAATTAACAAAATTCTCCATCATCCAGCTCTTAACTCCCTATATACATTACCTAATACTTACTACCCTAATCTTACTCTTAAAGGACTTATTTCAAAGTCTCTTATATTAACAATTCAAAACTCTGATATTTTATACAAAATGGCTTCTCAAGTTATTATTGATATTCTCCTTAATATTAATGAACAATTATATGAGCAACTATGGAAAACATACTGTATCTATTTCTCTAATTGGAAAATCAACAAAACAAATTCCAATCTCAACCAATTAACTAACCCTCAAGATTATCCAATCCAACAAGAAAACTTACATGTTCTCGAAAAGATTACACTTACTCATGCCTTTGCAGACTTCCTGATCAATTACATTTCTACTCAAATACATGCCCTCCTATTGGCCAAGCAATTCACAAAATTAACATTTGGTCTATCCTATGGATCAAATATAGCATATCATCAAAATTATATATTAAATATCCAAATCTAGATGAGCTTTGACCACTCTAGTAGGTTTAGGTTACAGATAAACTAGTCTGAGCTTTTATCCTTGCATGTAATTTTCAATTTATTTGTTATGTACAAATAGTAGTAGCTATATAGTTAGCAGTTTAATGGTTAGCCCTGACTGCAAGTGTTAACCTCAGCCATAGCATATATATATGTAACTATTTTAAATTATTAATAAAGATATAAGCAAGGTCTCATCTTAATACCAAAAAAAAAAAAAAAAATTAAAGTATTTAAATAGGTAATCTTTTAACAGATTACAGATATAGCAGTTAGTTTAGAACTTGCAGCTAAACTACTTAAATAAATAATTATAAATTGTATATATAGCTAGTTGCATACTTGTACAAGTTATATATATAAATATATAATTAAAAAACATAATAAAGGTAATAGTCACTAATAGATATTAGTTTTAGCAAAAACAAAAAAAAATTATTTGTATAAATTTTATTTTTATAATAATATAAATATTTAATTTAATAAAAAAACTAATAATTATTTAGTAATAACTTAATTTTTTTAAAAAAAAATTAATAAAAATAAATAAACAAACTAATTTTAAAAATAATACTAGTAGAGTTGTAGTAACTTAGTAAAATTAATAAGTTATCAACCTTCTAAGTAGCAAGTTATAAATTTAAAACTTACTAATAGTAAAAATTTAAATTTTTATTTGTGTTATAACAACTGTTTTTTAATAATTAGATTAAAATATTTGTAATTATAGTTGCATTAGCATAACTGGCAAGTTATGAAGCATTTATATAACTTTAGTTACATATAATAATACAAACTAGTACTAGGCAGTGCAAGTTTAAAATAAGTTCTTATAGTTATATAAATTTGTAACAATTGTAAAAACAGAAGTTTATTTAAAAAAACCCAAATAGAAAAGATAATATAGATCTTTGACAGTACTATTATAAAGGCTAGATCTAAAAAATAGATATCAATATAAAGAAGCTGAATAGGCAAAAACCTCTAAATAAGAGGTATTACAAATCAGACTATCAAAATTAGACTAAAAAAAAATATCAAGCCAACTCAATATATTAAATAGGTTATAGTCTTATTAGACTATCTAAATTAGAAGTATAAAGACAAAGCAAAAATTTGCTTAAAGTAGTGCTGAGATTCAAATAAACTCTGCAAGACATAGTCTTGTTAATAGTCTATATAATAGGTATATTAATTAACAAAAAACTGTTCTGAGCTTTATTTTCTAAAGCATAGCGGAGGACTTACATTTTCAGAAATACATATATCACATGATAGTCACATATACTTGAAGTCATTAGCAAAATTTGGTGTCTGTCATGCAGATCATTGTCCATCTGTCTGATCATATGATTAATTAATATAAAATTAAAATGTTTGATTGGCTGTTACAAATCAATTTTTGCTCCAGACTTACAACAGTTTCTGTTTTCCTAGTAGTTAAGTATTATGCTTTGAAATATATAATAGTCTGTTAGATATACAAAAAAAAAGACTCAATATTAAATTAGACAGCACTTAGTTGTATTGAAACCAGATGACTATTGCTTAGTGTAGTATAAGAATTAGAGTGTTTAAATAAGTAATTTTTTAGTAAATTATAAGTATAACAACTAGCATAGAACCTACAAGTGAACTATTTAAAATAGTTAACCAAAAGTTGTATATATAGAAAGTTGCATACTCATCTTATATAAGTTATATGTATATATAATTAAAAATATAATAAAAACAATAAGCTATTATAAACATTAGCCTTAACAAAAGCAAAAAAAATAAAAAAATAATACTAGTAAACAAAAAAAAAATAAAAAATTAAACCAAATTTTAAATAATAAATTTAAACAAACAGATTTTTATTTGTTTTTGTAAGTTAAAATTTTTGTCTTTGAAAAATAATATTTTTATTTAAGTTTATATTTTCTTTTATTTGTTTTTTTGTGTTTGTTTCTATTCTTTCTTTCTTCTTTCTTGTAATGGTTTTTTCTAATTCTTCATATTTTCTATTTATGCATTTGATTATTGCCTTTGTAGTCTTAGTAGTTTTGTACTTATTTCCTTGTCTAGTTTTTTTAATTATTTATTTATTCTGTTTTCTTCTTCTGTTACTTTCTAGTTCTTTTTTATCTTTGCATATTTAATTAGTTTTTGCATTTTAATAACACTTCTCTTTAGTTGCTATTCTTTTAGACTTTTTCTTCTGTTTGTTATTGTATTATATACTTTTTTCTTAGATATGTGTTTACTTGCTACTATAATAATTGCTTCTTCTTTTATATTCCAGATGTTATTTATTTTGTTTATTCTTTTACCTTTATCTTGTACTTTTTTCTGAATGTCTTTTAAAGTTTCTTTAGCTTCTAATTAGTTTTGTAATACTTGCATATAATTTTTTTAGTTTTTTATTTTTGTTTAATCATACAAAAATATTGTTCTCAACTGCTTTTTTCTCTTAATTTCTGCTTTACTTTTTTCTGCTATTATGTGTTTAATTTACATTTCTGTTATTACTATTTTATAATCACTTTCTGTGATTTCTTTTGATTTTTTAATTTTTGCTTTTTGCAACCCTGTTGCTAGTTCATTTAACACTTATATATAATCAATTCTTGTTGCTGCTCTTTTATTCAACTGTGTATACTGTTGTCTTGTTAGATGCATATCTCTGTATATATTACTAAAGTCTTGTTTTTTCATCTAATTAAAGATTAGTAATCTTTTGTAGTTTGCTGCTTGTGAATGTTGTCTATTTAATATATTGTTTGCTGTGTAGTTAAAGTTACCTATTATAACTATTTGTATTTGTCTTTTTCTTTTTAAGATGTTTTTATGATTTTTTGCTAAATGTTTTTTTTTATTACTTAGTGGTATATAAACTGCAATTACTATAAGTTCCAGTTGCTTAAAGTATAGTATGATTTCTATCATATATTTACTTATTTTTTTAACTGCACCAACATGTTTTTCCTATTATTTATCTATCAGGATTCTGATATCTAATTCTTTTTTTTTATCTTCTGCTGCATTTATTCAATATTTTATATATTTTTTTTTTTCAACATATATTAAGAATTTTTTTTTTTTTCTGTAAAATTTGTTTCTGTAATTTCTAGTATTGCAATTTTTTCTTCTTCTGTTCAGTTGAGCAAATTTTCTAATTTTCAAGCTTTGGTTTTGAGTTCATTAACATTATGAATGTAATTTTGATTTCTTTTTTTCTTCTTTCTACTTTTCTTTCAAATGATCTTGTATCATTTTTGTGTTTTCAGTCTTTTTTTTTTTTATTCTGCTCTTTTTTTTTTAGACTAGAAGGTATTTCTTTTTTTTTTCTTCAAAACTTCTTCTTTCTCTTTAAAGAAAATTACTAATCTTTTTATCTGTAACAATATTATAATTTCTTTATAATTTTTCTTTTTCATTATTTTTCTAAGTCTTTTCTTAATTATATGCTAATTATTATAATTAATTTAGCTATATTTAGTTTATTAATTATAATTAGGATTAATTTAGCAAATGTAATATAGATAGATAAGCATCATTATGACTTATTTACTTCACCCTATGGTGCAATTTTGTCTATCAATAATGTGATTAATATGTGTATTAATAATCAACTTTAATTTGTAATGATTTACATTTATTTTCTATTTTTATCTTTATTTATTATTAATTATATGCCAGAATCTTCTGAATAGATTAGTAAGCCTTATAAGCAAACTAAGCTTCTATTTTTAATAAACTTTTATTCTTAAATTTATGTACTTTTAAAATTTATTTAAACCTAACAAGATTTTTTTAATAAAATTTTAAGTATTTTTATTAGCAAAATTATATACAAAGTACTTTGAATAACAAAACTTTTACAACTTGGTAGCAGCAAAAAGCTTTTTACCAAACTACACACAGTTTATTTTTACATTATACTATCTTTTTCTTTTGTTTTAAACTTGTTTTTTTTTATTTTGTTAGCTTCTTTCTCATAATTTTTTTAAACAAAATAGCTACTTTACAAGACTTAGTAAATGATATCAAACAACTTGTTATTACACAAACTGCTTTAACACAACAACTTGGTCAAGTTCAACAACTCCAAGCATAACAACAAGGTAAAAATAACTCTGCACCTACAAAAATTAGTGTAAAAATTTCTACATTCAAAGAAGAACCTACTGAAAATATAGTAGCTTGGTTATTACAAATACAAACAATTTTTTAGAATTAAGGACTTACAGACAAACTAACTCAGGTCCACTATGCTATTACAGGTCTTAAAAATGCTGCCTTATATTGGTATTTAAATAAAGTTGTCTTAAATAACAACAAATCTTCTTTTGCTAATTGGAATAGATTTGCAAATATAATTAAAAATGTTTTTTAACCTTCTAATTATTAACAGTATCTTCATCAACAGCTTAAAAAGCTTAAACAAACTGAAAATATAAGAAATTATACTACACAATTTCAAAATATTGTAGGTTAAATTACAGATATAGATGCCTTGGACCAAGTATCTTACTATATCAATAGGTTAAAACCTGCAACAAGGATGAAAGTTGAATATAAAGCATCTAATACTTTAATAACTGCTATTGAATATGCAATAAAATATGATACTGCTATGTTTGGATTGAAAAAACCTTCTGGAAGCCAAAAAAATACTTTAAGCCTACTTTGTCTAACTGTACAAGCAATAAAAGTAACAGTTCTATACCTATAAAACTCAATTTTTCTGAAACTTATAGAAAAAATTTTAACAATGATTCAAAAAAAAAAATTTAAAAAAGAAACCTGTTATAAGTGTTGGATAACAGAACATTATGCCAGAAAATGTAAAAAGAGTAGCAAAGCTAAGATTACTATTATAGAAGAGAAACCTGTTACATTTTCTTCAAAAATTAAGAAAATAGAATTTACAAACATTGAGAAAAACAAGAAATGTTTAATTCATTTTAAGAGAAAAATTAATAGTTATCTTGCAAAAATTTTGTTGGATAGTAGTGCTTCTTGAAACTTTATTAATATAAAGTTTATTAAACAAAACAATATTATAACTACAAACATTAAACCTATTATAGTGGAACTTGCTGATAAAAGAAAACTAAAACCAAACAAATTGTAAATATTAAAAAGTTGGAATTAGGAACCTACTACATTTCTGAAATTCAAGCTCAAATTATTACTCTACAATAATATGATGCTATTCTTGGAAAGTTTTAGTTATATTATGCTAATCCTACCATTGATTGAAGAACCAATATACTTACTTTTTAATAAGACTCTAAAACTATTGTTGTTAAGTCTGATAACTTAAATCCTATTTTTTTTAATTCTAACTGCAACTCTATCTATATTTTTTGTTAACAACTTGCTAAAGCTTCTACTAATGCTAAACTATTTGCAATATATTTGAATACTCCAAATAACAAAGAAAAGAAGTTTGAACCTGAAGTTCAAAAATTAATTACTTAGTACAAAGATATGTTTTCTAAAACTTTACTTGACCATCTACCTCCTAAATAAAGCCTTGTTTATGTTATTAAATTAACACCTAATGCTAAACCTCTATATCGACTAATTTATAAATTTATAAGTTATTCTATGATAAAACTAATGAGCTTAAAAGACAACTTGAAGATTTGTTATGAAAAGGCTATATTCATCCAAATACTTCTCCTTTTGGTGCTTCTTTACTTTTTGTTTACAAAAAGGATAGAACTTTAAGGTTGTGTATTAATTACAGAGCCTTAAACAAAATTACTATTAAAAATTGCTATTCTTTACTATACATTGAAGACCTTATGAATAGACTTGTAAGAGCAAAATATTTTTTAAAAATTGATCTCTATTCTGGTTATCATTAAATTTGAATTAAAAAAAAGAATATTACTAAAACTGCTTTTTGTACTTGCTATAGATATTATGAATTCTTAGTCTTATCTTTTGGTTTAACCAATGTACCTGCTACCTTTATGACTCTCATGAATAATATCTTTAGAGAATTTTTGAATCAATTTGTTATTATATATTTGGATAATATTCTTGTTTATAGTAAAACCAAATATAAACACTTTAATCACATAAAGCAAGTTTTGAAAACTTTAAGAAAACATTATTTGTTTGCTAAAATTAGCAAATATGAATTGTTTAAACAAAAAGTCAAATACTTGGAACATTACATTTCTGCTAAAAGAATTTCTGTTGATACTTACAAAATGATGTTATAAAAATTGGCCTATTCCTTCTAACATCTCTGAACTTTGATCTTTTTTTGAACTTGCAAGCTATTATTGAATATTTGTTAAAGAATTCTTCACTATTGCTGCACCTATTCTACTTTTTCCTAACTTAACTAAACCTTTTACAGTAATAACAGATGCATCTAACTTTGCTATTAGAGCTGTTTTTAGTCAAAATCAAGAAAAAGATAAATATGTATTGTTTATAAATCTTGCAAACTTTCTCCTGCTGAACAAAAATATGCTGTTCATAAAAAGAAATTATTAGCAATTGTTTATACTATTAAACTTTGGCATATTTATCTTGAAGATTAAAATTTTACTATAATTACTAATCATGCTTCTTTGGAATATATCAAGTCTCAAAACAATCTTTCATGAAGACAAGCTTGCTGGCTTGAAATTTTACAATTCTGCATCTTTGATATTAAATATAGGTTTAAAAAAACAAATGTTGTAGCTAATGCATTATCTTAACAACCTCATTTGGCCAATCTTTTTGTTATTTCTTCTTATCTTACAAACTTTGAGAAAAAATATCTTAAAGGCAATTACTTTGCTTTTATTTATAAAACTTTGAAAAATTCTAACTTAAGTAACAAAAAACAACAAGCTTATGCTTAATATTATAAGTTAAGAGACAATAGACTTTATTTAAAAGAGGACCAATGTCTAGCTATTCTTATGAATAAGGAATTAAAGACTAAATTATTAGAGAAATATTATAATATTAAAATAGCAGAACATTTTGAAATTGATAAAACTTATAAAGCAATTCAATGTAATTATTTTTGGCCAAAAATAAGCAAGGTGTTAAAAAGTTTGGTTTAAATTGTGACTTCTACTAATGTAATAAAAATAGTAACCAACAACTAGCTGGGTTACTTAAAACATTATCAACTCTAACAACAAAATAAAAACAAATTACTATAAACTTTATTGTTTAGTTACGTACTATACAACTAAAACATAATGCTATTGTAGTTTTTGTTGATAGATTAACTAAAAGAGCTTATTTTCAACCTATATATATTACTGTTACTGCACCTAAGTTGCTAAAATTTTCTTCTTAACTATTTTTAAAAACTATAGATTACCTAAAGTTATAATCTTTAACCAAGATGCTAAATTTACAAGTAACTTTTAGAAATCACTTTTTAATTATATTAAGACTAAATTAGCAATATTTACAGCTTTTTATCCTCAAACTGATGGCCAAACTGAAAGAATGAATTGTACTTTGAAGAAAATGCTTAGAGTACATTCAACATACAAACAGAATACTTAGAATAAGTATTTGCCTGCAGCTAAATTTGCTTATAACAATTCTAAACAAGCATCTACTAAATTTATTCTATTTGAATTGGATTGTGAACAACATTCTAACACTCCTGCTTTACTTGCAACTAATAAACTTAATCAAGTACCTGCTACTAAGGACTTTATTAACTATTGAAATAATATAATTAAAATTGCAAAAGATACTTTAATAATAGTTCAGAAAAGGCAAACAAAATATGCAAACCAACATTATTATGAATTAAACTTTAATATTGGTGATAAAGTTATGTTACTAGCTTATAATATTAACAACCCTATTGACAAATACAGACCTATTTGGAAATTGGCACCAAAATATTTAGAACCTTATACTATCTTTACCAAAATTTTATCAACAAGTTATTAATTAGACTTATTTTTTACTTTGAAAATTCATTTTGTATTTCATGTTTCAATATTAAAACCTTATCAAAAATCTGAAGAATTTAATCATAAAGCTCTACCTTAATCTATTATTATCTCCGAATCTAATAAAGTTGAATATAAAGTTGAACAAATTTTAAATAAAAAATTAATTTACAACAAAACACAATATTTAGTTAAATAGTTAGGTTACTCTTTATATAATGCAACTTGGAAACCTGTTGAAAATTTGAAAAATGCTTCTGTTGATGAGGACATCAAATTTTAAGAAAGAGAGAATATAACAATACTATAATTTCTCTGTAATTTTTCTTTTTCATTATTTTTTTAAGTCTTTTCTTAATTATATACTAATTACTATAATTAATTTAGTTATATATATATATATTTTGGTATTAAGGTGAGGCTTTGCTTATATTTTTATTAATAATTTAAAATAGTTACATATATATATGCTATGGCCAAGGTCAATACTTGCAGTCAGAGCTAACCATTAAACTGCTAAATATATAGCTACTACTATTTGTACAAAACAAATAAATTAAAAATTATATGCAAAAATAAAAGCTTAAACTAGTTTATCTGTAACCTAAACCTACTAGAGTAGTCAAAGCTCACCTAGATTTAGATGTTTAATATATAATTTGATAATATGCTATATTTGATTCATAAGATAGACCAAATGTTAATTTTGTAAATTGCTTAGCCAATAGAAGAACATATGTTTGAATGAGAATATAATTGATCAGAAAGTTCCCAAAGGTATGAGTAAATGTAATCTTTTTGAGAGTGTATATGTTTTCTAGTTAGATTAAATAATCTTAAAGATTGATTAATTGATTGAGATTGGGGTTTGTTTTATTGATTTTTTTAATTAGAAAAGTGAATACAGTATGTTTTTCATAGTTGCTCATATGATTGTTCATTAATATTAGAAAGGATGTCAGTAATAACTTGAGAGGCTATTTTGTATGAAATGTCAAAATTTTGAATTGTTGATATAAGAGACTTTGGGATAAGTCCTTTAAAAGTAAGGTTAGGATAGTAAGTATTAGATAACATATATAGAGAGTTAAGAGCTAGATGATAAAGAATTTTGTTAATTAAATTATGTTTTTATGAATATTAAAATCAGGCAATTATTAGAGATAATTTGGTTAGTAGAGGTTTGAATAATTTAGTTGAGTAAAGATGAATTGGCACAAGTGTACCAGTAGAAATAAGAATTAGATAAGTTACAAAAAAAGCAAGTAGTGTCTAGATATTGGCTTGGATAAATAGTATAATATAATGAGTATGTTGGCAACTTATTAAGAAAAAAATTTTTGTTTTAAAAGATTTTAGTTGATTAAGTCTGAAGTTGGTAATATTGTATGAGGGTTTTTGATTATGATTAAAGTAAAGCCAAGTAGATCTCTAATCAATGTTTTGGTTGAAGTATGACTATTCACTGTTTTATTTTTGTAATGCCTATATAACTAAGATGTGAGTTTTACAGATTTATTTAATAAAATGTCTTGTAGGAAGTTTTACATAATAGTGTTCCTATTAGAGAATATAATAAGAGTTGTAAAGATTTATATAGTTAAATAAAAGAAGTAGTAACAGTAAGTGTTGTTTAGTAAAAAAGTCTGCTTGCTTATTAAGATAGTTGTTTGAATAAGCCTGCACTTTGTGAAAAGTAACTTGTAATTTGTATAATTTAATAATGTTTAGAAAAGTGTGTCAGGATGTAGATTTTATAGCTTAGTGGTTAAGCTCCTATACCCTTTATAGTCAGGTCAATGGTTCAAGTTTGGCTAGAAGCAAAAATTGAAAGATTTTAGCTTCTGTAATTTAATAAGGAGCCTGTAATTGAATATGAAACCCTGTGGTTAATTCCAAGTACAGGACAATGATGAAAATAGAAATTCTCAGAAGGAGACCCAATTGTGAAGTGCAGGCACTATGCATAACAAGCAGTTGTTACAAAAGGTTATAGTTATAGAAAGATTGCATATATAAGCCCTTTAGGCTAAGGCAGCACCAACATCCTTATACCTTCTAATATAGGTAGTACCAACATTCTTGCACCCAACTTGTGAGGTACTTGCTTGGAAGGATAATTAATGGATTGTGCAAATAAGTCTTAATTAGAATTCAAATAAAGGATTTGATTGGGAGAGTATTCTGAAAGTACTAAGACTGAAATAGTAAGAGAAACAGTGAACATAAGGATGGACTGTAATAAAGGATTAGTTTAACCAAAAATTAGAAGCATCTCTGGCATAGCTAAATAATCTAATTATAGAAAGGAAAAATCTTGGAAATTGGTATATAACTTCTTTGTACAATGTAAAAATACTAAATTAGGTTTCTGGTTATACCTATATGGAAGTCTATAATGAACAAGACTGTGATCAACCAACCAATATAAGATAAGATCTGCAAGGTAGTATGGCATTACTGAGGTCAGTGTAACTCCTTGGGGCATAACCAGAATTGTTCTGCAGATATTATTGAATAAGCTAGAAGCTTGCAATATATAGTAATATAGTATCACTGAGGTTAGAAAAACTTCCTAGATATAATCAGAATTGTTCTGTTTGTAAGCACAACAAGTCTCAGTCTTCACTATAAAAGGGAGCACCAAGTTGGAGGTTAAATATAGCATCAAGTTACTGTATAATGTTAAGACCTGGGACATCTGCAAGAATGGCAGCAGCAGACTTGGTTTGAAATATGGATTGGTCAAAAGACTAATAGTAACAGCAGATTTGGCTTGAGATATAGGTTCATTACAAATCTTAAACCATTGTCAGAACACTTTAGGTAAATCAATAATAGGCATACCAAAAATGAAAAGATCATAAGGATCAAACATACCTAAGTAGAACCAATTTAGAAGTAGTATAGTGATAAAAAGGTAAGAAATGTAGAGAACAAGATAATACTAGATATAGTTAGATTAAAAGGCAGAAGAAACAAGACCAAGTAAAACATATGAGTAGGATATATAGATACGATTTATAGAAAACAGTACTTCTGACATTTGGGATATCATATTAAGTTCAGTAGGTATCCTTGTCTGTATAGCAGTTTAATAACATACTCTAATCACAAATGGTTGTTAAGATAACTGTGTGCAGGCATGTAGCAGACATGTACTTAGATGCCATAAGGATAACCAGGTAAAGTCAGTAATGTAAAATTAGATAATATATAATACTAGTAATAATCGATCATAAAAATGTAATTATAAATTTGTACTATATTAAATTAAAGCTAATAAACTAACTGACATTGTTGCCAAAATTTAAAAAAAAAAAAAAAAAAAAAGAGTATGCCAAATTGGCTATGAATTAAATTTGAGTAACTTGTTAGAATAGATTGGCTTAAGTTAAAGATTATTAAATTTAGAGATTACTGATTAAAAGTCTGTAAAGATATTAATAATGCAATTTTGAGAAGCAGTTAAAATTGCAGTAATGATTAAAAAAAGTTCTGCTTTGTAAGATGAAGGCCAGAATTTAATTTTAGCAGAGAAAAAATTAATAATTTAATTATTATTATTGACTTGGATCCAACCAATACCCATTGTGCATTGGTTAGTACCAATGTCAATTACAGATCTGTCAGTATAGAAAGATAGTTGCTAGTAAGAGAGGTTGTAATATGAAATAGATATAAGTTTGTTAGTAGATTCACTTGAAATAAAAATTTCAAAGGTGATAGAGTTGATAATAGAAATGTTAGATAAAGAAGAAATGTAAGTTGAATGTTTAACAGCTGTAAAGCAGATAAGGTCCAAGTAATTGGCATTGAGGTTAAGTTGGTGCTTTGAGTTAGTTCTGCCAAGGAATTGTGCAGAAATAATTTCAGAAACTTCAATGATACAGGTTTGGTTAATTCTATAAGAATTAAGGTAGCATTCTGTACATTATTTGTAGTTGATATAGTATAAAAAATAAAATCTTGTGTAGTTTAAGTTTATATTAGAGGTCCAATAAGTAATAGAGTAGTAGTTAAAAAATAAAAAATATTTTTATATTTTTTTAATAATAATTTTATCATTATAGTATGAAAGTAACCAAAGTTTAGATTTAGTAAGTTTTTTGAATATATTAATAGTATGATAAGTGTAAGAGTTGTGGCCTGATTATTGGTAATATGGTAAGATATTCTGATAATAAGAGTGTACTAAAATTGTATTTTCTAAGTAAGAGAACTAAAAGAGTTTACTGCCTTTAGGTAAGTATAATAAACTTAGTGAGAGATGTTTCTAGTCAAGTAAAGTGCTGTTATCTGCAATACAGGGTTGTTCAAGATATATAATGTTTAATTGTTTAAGTTGTTTTTTAAAAGTTAAATATTTTGGATGCTGTAATAGAATAAATTCTAGTAATAGCTACTATTACTAATTGTGTAAGGCCAAGTCAAGTTGAAATTAACTAAGATGGTTAACCCAAGTTAAGAGAAAAGTTAAGTAATTTTAAAATTTAATAAATGTCTGTTAGAACTATCTATAATAGATTTGGAATGATGTAGTATACTAGTAAAGAATTATAAGTTGCTTTGTAACTGTTGGAGTCTAATTCAAGTTGTAATACCAAGAAAATCAGGATTGTTAATTTGTTAGAGATAGTTAGAGATGTGGTATTAAAGTTAAATATCCCAGATATTATATATATTGTATAAGAATAAATTAAGCATTATACTGTTTGGTATTGTTAACCTGTAGTTTTTCCTTTAACCACAGTGATAACAGAAGCTGCTTAACTATAGTATGATGACTATAATTTGGCAAATTCTATACAAAAGTCTATACAAGACTTAACAATATACAGAGTGATTTGGAATTTTAAAACAGAGGCAATAATAGATAGTATATGAAGATACTAAATATTGCATTCAGTTTATTTACTATGAAATATATGAAGACACTTAACTTTCTTGAAGGGTCAGAAAGTAGTGCTTTTATAGATA
>CAJVQA010007626.1:0-13667 GCA_910591915.1 Cetraspora pellucida | reverse complement strand
GATCTTTTGTGATTGTTGTTAAGGAAAAGCCAGGTAGCATTCCAGTTAATTTGCAAGGATAGAGGAAGAATGTTTTCTATCCGATGTTGAGAAGACCATATTGCTATGTTGTAGGCATTACTAATATTTTTGATAGTTCTATGTATAGGTTGTTCTATAACATATTTGTCATAATAGAGGTGATATGATGGATTGTATATATTGGTATAAAAAAGACTAAATGTGTGTGATTGGTTTTGGTTTTTAGCTAGTTTGTTGGCTATGGTTATTTAGCATATTACTACTATGTACAGTTACTTTTTGAAAATTAATTTGAATTTGGTATGAAGTAATAAAGTTTAGAAGTGTATGTCATATTGACCAGAGTTAAAAGTATATTTTGTTAGGTGTGAGTGATAACTGTATGAGCTTATTGTATTTGAAAATTATTGATTGTGAGTTAGTATAAATAGTAATAGTACTCTGTTTTAGGCATGCACTAACAGCAAAGAGAATTGCTATAAGTTTTGCTTTGTATAATGAGAGCCAAAGTTTAATTTCTACTAAATATTGATGCAATATAGTCTCATCTTGGATTTGAATCCAACCAATACCCATTTTGCATCTGTTATTGGTAATATTGCTTAAAGAGCCATTAGTATAAAATGTAAACTGTGAATAGTGTAAGTTGTTTTGTACAATTTGTTGAAAATTTCTGTAGCTTGATTTTGTATAAAGATATTAGATATAGCTTTATTATATATAATGATATTAGGTTGTGGAGGTATTGTAGTAGAGTTTCATAGTGCAATAGAATATAATAGATCAAGTAGATTTGCATGAAGATTAAGTGTTATAAAAAAATTGGAGTTAACTTTTTTGTATAGGAATTTGGTTGTGAAGTTGGTAAGAATATTAAATGTGCATTTGTTTTGTATATAATTGGAATTGAGATGGCACCCTGTGCATTGTTTACAGGTATAGTTAACTGAAGGGTATAGGTGGGTATGTAAAGTATCAAAGTCAATTAGCCAATGTGTTATAGAAATTGTGTCTTCTATTTGGTTGTATTTTCTTGCTTTGCCTATAGTAATATTATTATGTTTATGATTATAAACAATTATCCAAAGTTTAGATATATTTTTATAGTGTCCAGTAGTAAATGAAATAGAGTTAGTATGATATAATTGTAATTGAGAACTAATTAATCTGGATTGATGATTAGCAATAATTGTGTTTTCTAAAGTAGTAAACTATAATGGTTTATGGCCTTTAGTTATATGTTGAATTCTTAGAGATATATGTTTCCAGTCAAGTAATACAGAGTTATCATATGATGTTAGTTGTTCAAGATACATTATTTCTTTAGTATGTAGTTGTTTTTTGAATTGTATATAAAGTTTATGTGTAGTAAGAAATTGTTCAATTGGTGTATATGGATGTTGAATTGTGTAAGGTCTAAGAATATTAGAGTTGACTAGAAAAGTTAGCTGAAATTTATTAAGCAGTTGTATTTTTGTTAAGTCCATCAATATATAGGTGAGGATATTGTAAAATATTAGCTATTGACCATAAATTGTTTTGCAGTTTTTGGAGTTAAATATGGGTACTAATGCCCATTAAACTTGAGTTGTTGATTCAAAGTTAAAATTTTAATATATAATGTTGTGCTTGTATATCCTATATATTTTTAATACCATATATGTTATAATTGAGTAATGTGCTATTTGGTGTAGATATTGAAAGTTTAGCTTTGTGTTTCATTATAATAAGGTATTGTAATATGATTTGGTTACATATTGTATATGATAGTACTATGTTGTATATACAGTATTCTAAAATTAAGATAATTACAGTATTAATAATATAAGCAGCTTGTTTGTCTGTAATATTTTTAGTTGTAAGTATATTGTTGAGTTCAAATATTTCTTGTTATATTAGTTTAGTTTGTGTTGTATATTGTAAAGCAGCTGTAAACAGCAGCCTAGGAATTTAAAAGGAGCGTTGTTTGGTTGTGATTGAATTAATTGGTTCATGAAATTGATATGTATAGTTGATTTGATATTTGAGCTTAAAAAGAATTTATGTGGACTGACTTTTATATGAGCCATTGTATAGAAGGATGTAGCTGTTTGTACAATTGCTTGAAGTTGTTTTATTGAGTTTGCAAGTCACAGTATATCATCCATATATGCCAATACAGATATAGAGGCAGTAGCAGATTGATATCTATTGGGACTGATTTAAATAAGCCATTTGGTTGTAGTAATGTAGCCAGTATATGTATTATGTATATAACTTATTAAGGGATCATAGTAGATTTGCCAAAGAAGAAGGGTTATAATTTTATCTTGGTCTATACTATCTTGTATCTTATATGAGGATGTAAGTTCAAGATTAGTAATAATTTGGTTAGATTGATCATGAAGAAGATTAGTAAGTATATTAACTAATTGGTAAGGCATGTTAAGTCTCTCAAGGGCTTTAGTTAACAGGTTTATGTTAACAGAATCATAAACTTTACTTATGTTCTAAGATAGAATCCAGATATGTTTTTTAGTACATTTGGCATTTTCAAAAAAGTTATTGAGTATGTGAATTGAGTTGTTAGTTGAATTGCCAAAAAGTGCAACATAGTTATGTAGATTAAAAATTTGATGTTTTGTTAGAACATGTAATAGTTTGTTAGTAAGGATTTTAGTATATAGTTTTTTAGTATGTTCAATTAAACTAATAGGTTATGTATTGTTAAGATTTTCATCAAACTCTGGTTTTTTTGAAATAGGATATATTCTGCTGCATTTTTATTGTTTTGAAATGTTTTGTATAATTAAACATCTGTTGAAAAATGCTGTAAGTGCTGTCAGCATATTGGACCTAAGTGTTTAATCATTTCATAACTGATTTCTGTTGGGCCATAGGCTTTGTTGTTGGGTAACTGTTGTATAGTGCTTATAATTTCTCTAGTAGTGATTTCTTGAAGTATAGAAGTGTATTATTCTCTATTAATACTATAGTTAGGTTGGTAGATATCTTTCTAATTATTGTTAAAAATGTCTTCATCAAGTGGATGGTGGGCTGTCCATTCATTAAAATGATTGCTAATATATTGTTTAATTTCTGTAGAGTCAGTAATTAAACTATCATTAGCTTTGATATTTTGAAAGTGTACTGTGTTAGTATATTGAGTAGTTAGATATTCACATCATTTGTTAGTGGCTAGGTTAATATAGTTTCTAAGGTGTTTAGCATTCTTTAGGTTTCTGGCTTTGTAAAGTGTTTTTCAGAAAGTTTTTATATGTTGTATTTATATAGTTAGGTTAGATTGGTGGTTAGGAGGAGGTTCAATAATAAAGTTATGAGTATTGTTGATGTAGTTAATTAAGTTGTAAATGTTAGTAGATAAAGGTATTTGGTGAGAAAAATATTTTTTAGTACAATACATTATATGATCTATAGTTTTAAGATCATAATGTAGTTGGTTGTTTTTGGTGTAAATGTGTGATGAAAATTTCTAACAGTGTATTTTTTGTTAGAAATATGTTAAAATGCAGCATTAATAATACTGGTGTATATTTTGTGCCATGTTTTTTCTAAGCTTTCTGCTGTATTTGTTGCAGCTAAGATCTGGTGTTATATTATGTTAAAATTTACTTAGTCTATAAAATTGTTTCAATCTTCTTTGAATATAACTTTGTAATTAAATATATGTCATTTGCTTTTATGTTTGACTTTAGTCATAGCAAATGGGAATATCCATGTTGATGTTAAGATTTGGTGGTCACTATTAGTAGAAAATAGTGAATTATTAAGTTTGAATTCTTGTAAGTAAGGTATAAAAGAGTTGTAGACCTATATATAGTTAATTCTAGTCTGATAATGTAAACTATGTTATGTATTTTGTAGATTATTAATATAATCTGCTAGGTTAAACATGTTGATACTATGTAAGTAATTAGGTAATTGAAATTTAGTTGTTGATATTATAGTAGTATTGTGGTTTGCATTAAAGTCACCAAGTATAATAGAATATAGATTTAATAATATTGCTTGTTGTGTTCATGTAGTAACTGTATTTTATGTAAGTCTATACTTAGGTTAATGAGAGATATACTGAAATGATCCTAAATTTGTAGTCATTTTTAAAGAAAAGATCTATGATAATAGCACTACTAGGTTGTATAAGTATATTATATATATAGGGTTTAATATTATTTTTAATCATTATACATGTTTCTTCTTTGGATTCTATAGAGCTGGACCAAAAATATGAGTATTCAGATGTGTTTCAGAATTTGGTTTTTATGTTTTTAGCAATTTTAGCTTCAGTAAGACTAATTATATGTAAATTATAAGTTAGACAGTAATTTTCCTATAATAGTCTTTTTTCTTATATATTATATCCTTGCATATTATGCGTTGAGATGTTAAGTTGAAGTAGGTCATTATTGGAAGGAGAGTTAGAGTCAGATACAACATTAAGGTTGGATGTATAGAGTAAAAAGAAAAGTGATGGGTTATCTAAAGATGCTAGATTAGTAAAAACTAGTACTGATGTTTTGAATTTTAGTTGTATGTTTGGGTAATGTCAGATTGCTTGAACTAATAAAATAAAGTAATTAGATAAAGGTTTGGGTTCAAATGGAAGATAGACATAAGCTTCATTATGATCATTAATAGAGATAGTTAATGTGTAGCCATAAAGGTTATTAGGTGAATAACCAAAGCTGTGGATATAATATAAGAAAGTAATAATAGTTTGAAGGTAAAGAAGTAATGAAATATGGTTATAAAATAGGAATTTGTTGTAGTAAGTATTAAATTAAATATTGTCATAGTATCAGTTAGCTATAGTAGTTTCATCATAGCCTTCTAAAATAGCTTCTACTATTTGGAAGTAATTGTTATCTAATTCATTGTCCTTTATGATTAGGTTAGTATCTAATATATTATTGTTAATTGAAGAGAATTTAGAAGGAATAGATATAGATGGATAGTAGATATAACCTGATAATTGTAGGAAGAAGTAATCAGATAAGAGTTGAGACACATATAGTAGGTATATATAGCATTCACTATAGTCCAGTTTGATTGCTAATCTTAGTGTATAGTTAAAGTTATTGTATTGTGTAAAATTGTATTAGTAGATGTGTTTTAAGAATAAGTTGAAAGTTTGTGGATATAGAAGTAAAGGTAGTTTTAGACATGTTAACTATTGGTTATAACAAGAGTCTGGATCATATAATGTCTTGTGAATTGGTTCTTGCAGAGCTTTTTTGATGTGAGATGATGAAATAGGGTTCAAGAAAATAAAAAATTCTTCTGTAGTTTCGCTTACTATATAATCAGCTGCACAGTTGTGAAGAGGACTATAGCCTGCTCTGTACATTGAGTCTGAGTGTCATTACCTTGGTTCTTTATATAAATAGACTTTACCATCTGTCTATTTACATCATTCTTTTTTGAAAATGGCCTATTAATAATGGAGAACATTATAATTCCAGAATAGTGGCTGCTTTTATGGATACTACAGAAGAATTTATTAAAAAGGAGCATCTTTTTTATTTTTCAAGAAGAGTAACTCCTTAATTGAAATAGGTATTTCAAATTTGATATTGAATTTGTTATATAATATTGTTTCTGCTTCTGGTAAGGCTTTCTCTTTATAGAATTTAGTTATTTCAGAGTAATTTGGAGAATTGCCTCATATGCAATCAAAGTATATAATAACTTGGGCTAGAAAGTCAGTATCAATTAGTTTTGTTATAAGGAACTTAATGGCTTGTTATTTAACCATTTTGTCAATATTGTAGTTTTGAGCAGCAGTATTATGATATATGGATAAGTATTGATAAAAGTAGAAGCCTCATTATTTAGGATTGGTTTTGAAGCATTAGAGGAACAAGTGTATTCTTCTGCCTTTGTTGCTAGTTCATTGAGAGTTAAAGTAAAATTGGTTTTGTAAATGTAGCTTCATGTTTGCCTTTAATATAGAATATAAATGCATCAAAAAAAGGTTCATTCCATGTTTCAGTATCTTTTTTGAGATAGGTTTTGTAAGATGTTTTAAATATATCTTTAATAAGTTTTAATAAGTTGTGTGTAGGTTGTGGTATAAAGATTTTCTTTGAATTAGTATCAGCTTCTTTTATTTTTTCTTTTTTATCAGTTGGTTAAAGATAGGAACATTTAGACTCTGTACAGGTAAGTACATGGTAGTTGGTATGTCTAAAAGTTTCATGATATCATTTTTGAAGATTAGTTGGTTTTATAAATTCTATATTAGTTGGCAAAAGATTTTTTAGATACGAGATAAAGTGTTGTCTAAATTCATATTTAAGGTAGTTGGACACTTTAGTTTTGTTAATTGTATTGAAGAATTGTTGACTATATAATAGAAAACCTTTATTAAACTATTTATTAAAATGGCTGAGTAAGTTTTTAAGTGATGATATATTATATTTGTCAAGAAAAAGAGATTTTGGAAGATTGAAATTCAATTTGATATTGAATTAGTTATTCATTTTGATGTAAAGGTATTGTTGTTCTTTGTCAAAATTAGTAAACTCAGATGTTATTTTAAACCTTTTAGGTCTGAGTTTAATATCTTTAGCAAATTTTGTATAGTTGATTACTTGATAATTATTAGAAAGATATAAATGTAAGCAAGCAAGATTAAGACAAAATTATAGATGATTTTTAGTTTTAATTGGTGGGATTGTTGCAGAAGAGGCATATATTTTGGGATAGTTGAATTTGGTAAAAAAGACTGTTGTAAATATATGAATAAGTTTTTTAAGACTTTTTTCTAAAATATTGAAGAAAATTGTTGCAGCTTTATTTATTTCTGAATTGTGTTTTTGGATTAGGTTAATAAAAAATTTTGGTCTGATACTAGCCATTTGTCTAATCAACAAATAAAAGCTAGCTTTAAGTACATATTTAGTTTCTGTGGCTTCTTTAAGGACTTTATTAGGATAAAAATTGTATAAGTGTTCTTTAAGAAATTAAAAAGCTAGCATAATATCTCAGTTTCTAATTTTGTATGATTTTGCATTTCATTAATGACTGGAAAATTTGCTAACTAATTAAATAATAGATTGAATTTAGGTCTTGTTGCTTGATTGTAAGATTGTTCATTTAATTTTTGGCATTGTTGTTTGTTATTAATTGTTTCATCTATAATAGAAATAAGAAGTATAAGTTTGGAAATAAGAGGATTCTTGATAATAGGTTGTTTTTGATATGGGTTTTGTTTTTTTGTTTTAATAATCTTAAGAATTTTTTGAAAATTAAAATTTTCTTTTGTTTAGATAGTGTAGTAAGTTTGATTACAAGAGCAGTTTGGATTTGTATAAGAGTAAGTGCTTTAGTTTGAATAATAGGTTTGAGTTTGAGTTTATGAATACATTTAGGATGTGTTAGAAATCCTTTAATAATAAGAATAGATTTGTCAAGAAGTGAGTGTGTATTATTTTCTAAGAAAGCACATAAGATGTTTTTATTTTGATAAATAATGCAAGTATGTGCATGATGAGAATGTACTTGAATTTGGAGAGTTTGTGTTAAATTAGATAAAGTTCTTTGTTGAGTTGTAGAATAATTTAAAGAGAATGATAATGGAGGAACAGTAGTTGTTTTTGTAATTGGTAATTGAGAGATAGTTTCTTTGAGTTATCTAACTTGTTTAGATGTAATATCAATATTCATATATGTGAATTTTTGAGAAGAAGGAAAAGAAGTTATTTGTCTAAATGGAATGTTAAGATTACTAAAAGTAAAGAGAGTATAGAATTTTTGGCAATAACAGCAGACAATGGTAGGTTGAGTAGGAGTTTTAAAGTAGTGAAGAGATTTAGTAATATTGTATTCAGATTGGTTAAATGCAAATAACATCACTTTAAGTTGTATAGATTGTACTTCTCAAATTATTGTACTATAATGATCATTGTACTTGTTATAATAATAGTCAAGATCAAAATAATCTGACTCTTGGGTGGTCAAAGTAGGCATTCTATTTGATAGAGAAGAAAAAAATACTATAGGTATACTTAAGGATAGAAGTTAATATTACTTAGTAAATTTTTTTGTTATTAATAGTTAAAGTTTTTAATATATAAAATTTATAGTAGTAAGGGTTGATTTGACAGGAATATGATGTAATACTGTGACTACTGCGGCTATTGCAGCTTTGTGTAATCTTGAAAACAATTTTGTATAACCTATATAATACAAGATGTAGCTAGCATGGCAAGTGTAGCTTAATGTAACAATTTAGTTACATATTCCAAAAAAGCCTTGTAATAGTGTACAAAGTCAAATTAGTAAAAGAAGAAAAACTAATAAAAAATTGTATACTATTTTAAGTAATATTAATTAGTTTACAATGAAAATGATTGTAGTAATAATTTAATTTTACACAAAAATCATGTATGAGAAAAAATCGTTAGGGTAAATGAAAAAGAATTTGTTAAAGAGTTTATAAGAGAATTAAAACTATTTGTTAAGGTATCTCTGTTAATATTAGGTCTATTGGATTTATTTAGATCTTGTTTTGATTGGAGAAATGAGCTCTACAACATTTCATAGAACTATAGAGTAGGTTGTAAAGCTAGTTGTTAAGAAATAAATAAGGAAAGAGTTTAAAACTCTAAAGGTCATTATTGCAGTATTAAACTGCAAGTTTAAAAGCTATCTCTTTAAAAGTTTTAGAATATATGTAAATTTAGTAGCTGAACAAGTTACTTAAGATGCTAAAGTTAGTTATCTTAATATAATAACCAGATATTAATGATTTTAGTACTGATGAATTTTTAGTTATTTTTGTATAAAAATAATTTACCATAACTGTGTAATGTTGTTATGCAAATTAGAAATAAAAATATAAAAAATATTGCATTTAATAAATGTATAGATAGTTATATAATTGAATATAAAATATATAATAAATTATTTAATAATTTTTTATTTATTTTAATTTTACATAATTTAAATAAAAAATTTTACCAAATTTTATTAAACAATTATTAAAAAACCTTTATTAAAGTTTATAAAATTTAAAATTTTAGATAATTTAAATTTAAATTAATTATACAATTTTTTGATTAGTAATACAAATCAAGCTTGTAGATTATTTGGCTAGATTTAGAATAAAACAACTTTTATATAATTGAATATCTTTAAGTTTGATTAGAATTATAAATAATAGTTTTTGATTATATAATATAAATTATTATATTTTATTTTTTTTAATAGTTTATACAGTATTCTATCTTTTCTGCTTTTTACTTATTTAAATATTTGTTTAAATATTTAGTTAAATAACTTATTAGCTTTAACTAATTATTTAACTATTAATGCTTCAAATAATTGCTTACTTAAAAATTCCTATTCATAGGATATCCTAGGTTGGCTTATATAATATTGAATAATACTACTACTATAAAAGAGGGTGTGAATTTTACAAAGCATATGCTTTATTAGAGTATATATGGATATGTTTTGTGTTCTTTTACATACAAATGCTTTGTGCTTTATATATTATTTACATATCTGCTAATTATGCTAGTTATTTTATATATGCTAGTTATTCTAAATATACTAGTTATTCTAAATCTACTGTATATGCAGTTTTTGCTAAATCTACTAATTATGCTATGTTTGCTAAATAATTATGCAAATGATCTCTTTTAGATTTAATGCATCATTGATCAGTTTCTAATCATTACACTATATAACTAATTGCAACCAATTAGTTATAAGCATTTAACTAATAATAACTAACCAATAACTAATTGTAACTAACTGATCCTATTTCTAAACATGTTTAAAGTAATTTTAAAACTATTCTTAACTAAGACTAGATATATTTTTATTAAATAATTATTTGTTAAAAGTTTAAAAAAATTTATAATAATAAAAAAAAAAACTAAAATTTAAATAATTTTTTTTTATAATTTAGAATTTAATTAATTTTAATTAACAAATAAAATTTTTATTATTTTATAATAAATCTAAAAAAAATTAGCCAATTACATTGAATAGCTGTTTTGTTAATATAATTATAATCAAAATTGTAAATTTTTTTTATTAGATTTAAAATTGGTTTGTTCTAAATTTGATTAAATGATTTATAAATTTAATTAAAATTATAAACAATAAATATTTTACTTATCTAATAATACAAATCTGTTAATAAACCTTTGAATCAATAGCATAGTAGTTAGCACTCCTGGGTCTCAATCACAAGGTTGTAAGTTTGAGTTCAGAAGATGACAAAAACTCTGCCAGGACTATAATTAAAAAAGATCTGCAATGAATTTCTATTTAAAAAAGCAAGAACAAGATTTATATGAAAAAGAATATAGTAACTGATATAGTCACAGGGTCAGAAACAATCAGATAAAATATAATTCATTAACAAATAACATTAACATAAGAGAGCCTGATTTAAGAATACATAAAATTGAGAATATCAAAATTTACAAATGATCTGACTGGTGAATCATGTGAAATTAGAAAATTGCAAACCAAAGGTAATAGTAGATCCTACATTATAGAATCAGAAATCTAGAATTTCATATAATAAACTTGTTAGAGCATAAGTTATCTTAAAATTTAGTGATATACAGGGGCCACATACCATCTGATGATCTTTGCAAAATAATAATTCTAATCTTTAAAAGATGTGACAGGTTCTAAAGGTGTCTAAGGACCTTTAGGATAGTAGAAGAAGGTAAAGATAAAAAAAAATCTGTTAATATAATCATTCTTTTAAGATAACTTCTTTAATTTTTTGACTTTTATTAACACTTTTATAATAATATAATTCTATATAAAACTATTATAACAAGAGTGTACAATCAATTATACATGTAATTTTTTTATTAACTATGTAAGAAGTCTGCTTAAAAATTTTTATTAATTGCTATATCTAATATTTTTGCTTAAATGTTTTATTTTAAACATTTTGAATCTGAAATCTGTTTAATATTATTAGGTTATTCTCAGGTTATTGTCTCAACTTTAGGATTATTTTATTCTTAAGATAAGTATCTTAGAGTCTTTTGTACCTATTTTTATAATTAATTTAATATTACTATATTAGAACTAATACTTGCAATCAGGATTAATCATTAAATTGCTATGTCTTTACAAAGTTTACTTGTATTTTAGTATTACTTTATAGCATATTTGAAATTAGTTTAGTATATTTGACATCATCTTTAAACTTCTAATTCAGATAATCTAATAAGACTATAACCAGTTCATTAATGTATTAGGTATACTTGCTAGCAAAATTTAAACAAATCCTAAATCTCAAAAAAACAAATTGCTTTATAAAAAATTAAATCAACAAAATAATTTTAATATTTTGTAAATATATTATATATAGCTATAAGAATATAAATTAATTGTTTAAATAAAGATTATTAATAAATTTTTAAAATATTAATTTGGGCTTGAGTTTGGAATTTGGATGCAGACAAACCCAAACTATAATAGTTTGAAATTTAGGTGACAAGTATAATATCAGGTTGGCCTAATATCTTTTTATTTTGGTCTATTTTAGTGATCTAATTAGTGATAATTTATTTAGAATTTCTTTTTATTTAACTTCTTTATATTGATATTTATTTTATAAAACTGTCTTTACAATAGTAATATTAAAAATTTATATTACTTCTTTGCTTGGTTTTTTTTAAATAAATTTTTTGTTTTCTAATTTTAACAAATTTATACAATTACAAAAACTTATTTAAAATTTGTTTATTTAATGCCTATTTGTATTTTTTTGTATAACTAGTTATACAACTTACCAGTTATATTAATATATTTATTATTACAAATATTTTAATCTAATTATTAGAAACATTTATAATAATTATTATTATTTATTAGCTAAAAAATTAAAATCTAATATTAGTTATAATTTTAATAGATTAGTTAATTATTTTTAACTAGTTATTATTATTTATAATTATTAATTAGTTATAACTAATTACAATTTAATTAAACTTATCTTTAGACATATTGAAACTTCTCTAATAAATTTAATTTATTAAAATACTTTTGATAAATTTGATTTATCAAAATATTTTTGATAAATTTAACTTATTAAAAATACAAAACTAAAAGTTAAAATTTCTATTTAAAATTAAAAATATTATCAAAAACTTTTTCAAAAATTAAAAGTTTTACTAAAAATTTACTAAAGTTACAATTTTGATTATATTATATAATGCAAACTTCAACAAATATTAATTATATTAAAAAAGCTATATATCTATTGTACTTAAAATTAACTAATAAAGTTTCTAAAAATTATATTAGTCAGTTTTAAGTATAGCAATTATATAACTTTTTAAAATATAATTGGCTTTTGACAAAGTTTGCATTATATAATATTGTTATAAATAAGTTTAACAATAGAACTATAAAAACTTATCATATGAGGATAGTAATTCTAGTATAGTAGTTGAGTTGTCATTCTTTAAGTGGTAGGTCTAAGGTTTAAATTCCATCTATGATGAAATTTGAAAATTATATCTGCATTATAATAACTGTCTTCTGTCAATTAGTTGGCCTCATGCAATTGTAATCCAAATACACCAAGTTGAGTACTACTAACATTAAGAGCTTGAGGTATCTATGTAAAGTATAATATTACATATATATAGAGAAATATATAACTAGTATTGCATAAAACTTTAGTACAAATCCTTGATAAAACCACTGAGTGCGGAAGACTACAGAACCAAGATAACAGAAATTCACTTGGAAATTTTTGAGTAAAAAGGTAGTATGAACTTTCAATAATATCATCAGATTGATTAAAACCCAAAAAACATCTTTATAGGAACTGAAAATTAAACCAGACATCAAATATATGTAGAGAAGCATATAATAAACCAGGTTATCAGATTTGTCAGAAGAAAAAGATATAAAAGTATACCATATTGGGCTATTTGAATTGGTAGTCTGAAAAAGATTACTAGTTCTGAATGGCAGCAAGTAGGAAATAATAAAGAAGATATTGGAAAGATAGATACTGGGGTTCTAGTAAACTTTACAAGGCTAGAAATAGTATAATGTAGCAGTTAAACAGGTAATTACTATAACTGCAAGTGCTAGGTAACTATAGCATGTTGCCTAAAACTAGGTCTATATATGTAGAATATAAAGACTTTAGTAAGTTTTCTGTCAAGGATAAAGTAGTTCTAAGAGTAATAACCAGTATCAAGAATTTAGATAGGCATAGTCTTGAAATGTTCTTGTGATATAAGAAGAATTGTATATACAAAGAGTTAAATAGTCAAAACCTCTAGTTGGCTTGCAGGTATGACAACTAGTATAGAACTTATATAGTATTAATTTACAAAAATAACCTTAACTCTTGAACTACTAGACAGAATTCGCTGAAACCACCACTATTCGAATCAGCTCACTGAGACAGTTCTAATAAGGTATAGATCATCTATTTCTGATTACAGGATCATAAGATCTAATTCAATAACCAAATTAATAAAAAAGCTATGATCTGATTGGTTGAATAATAACTGCGCAAAATATCATCCATATAATATATATAACATTTATACATTTTGGAGTATCTATATTTTATATTATATCTAGTTTATATATATTATTTAGTTTATTTATTTTATTTATTTTATATATCAAATATA
>CAJVQA010007625.1:0-13667 GCA_910591915.1 Cetraspora pellucida | reverse complement strand
CTCCAAAGAAACATATTATTCCTGCTGGAAAACCATTAGATGTGGAGGTGCATCACCACCATCATCCTCATCATCATTATCCTCCAAAGAAACATATTATTCCTGCTGGAAAACCATTAGATGTGGAGGTGCATCACCACCATCATCCTCATCATCATCATTCTCCAAAGAAATATGCTACTGCAAAACCTGCCGTGGAAGATGATGAAGATGAAAAACCAAAGAAGCACTATTATAGAAAACACCGTAAACACCACCACAAATATGTTGTATACAAGAAAGCTCCTGCTGATGTTGATAATGATGCTGCAAAGAAAACTACTTGTACTAAGAAACATGAGGAACTTGAGGATGATGAAGATAAAAAATATTATCTCCATCATCACAAACACCATCCAGGTCATGATCACGTTCACATTCACGTTCATCACACCACAACCACCTCATCCGTCTATCGTTGCACTACTACAACTCCCCCTCCCAAAACCACCACCCATTGCACCGCCAAACATTAAATTTTCTTTTCTTGAAAGGTTTACTTCATAGTATTTAACATCGCCTTGTAAATTTAGATCATAAATACTACCGCAATAACGGTTTAGAAATATATTATCTTTACTCGTTTTTTTCTTCAATTGCTATTTATATTTTATTGTTTGTGTTAATATTCATTAATGTACATTAGTGTATAATGTTAGGCTAATATTAGGTTTTTTTAATGTATTTTAATACATTAAAAAGAATGTCAATTAATAATGTTTCTTTAATTTATTCGACCATTTTTGTTTCTTAGTCCTTATGATCCATTTTTATTTGTATTTTTTACTAGAAAATTACTTGTGACTATTTTTTTTTTTGTCACTTGAATCATTTATGAAGTGAATGATATATATATATATATTTAATAACGTTTCGATATATTCAATTATAAAAATGTTAAAAGAGAAGGTCCTTTGTAATATACTGTATGATTTAAAAGTATAATCGTTTTTTTTTTACACTTCATAAAAATAAAGTCGATATCGACTTGTAATTTCAAATAATAATAAATTCTTTTTTTACTTTTCTCTCTTTTTTCGTTTGTGATTTTAATAATCTCTTAAACAATTTAATAAATATTTTTATTATATTTTAAACCAAAAAAAAAACAAGTTTAAATATTCTAAAGTACATATATAATGTTTATTAATTCGTTTGATTTGATTCTGGTTTGGTTTTTTATTATGTGCTTTTTTTCAAATAACAAATTTCATGTATCACACCAGCATAGCGGGCCTTATTATGATTGGCTGATTTTTAAAGATCATTTCATCATAATAAAGTCTTATTAAAGTACCGATTTACTATCACAAGAGTGCACAAAAATGATTTCGCAACCACACATACGAATTACAAGATAAAAATTTAGAAACCACACCTTCGGCTTTACAACATACCAAAGTAATTTGATAATTGACGAGGTAATTCAGAAGTTAGATGGGAGGTAACTAATATAAATTACAATGTATTAAACTTGGCAATCTAAGTCATTTTTCAGAAAGTTTACAACGCTAATCTATTTTATTTATACTGTAACATGTTTATTTTTCTAAATAGATGAAAACATGAGCTTACGAACTTTATAAAGATTAAAATGTAGTGTTACGTCTATTATTAAAGCATACTGTTACGTTTAAGATCATTAATTTATAATATGATTAAATTCGGTTGGCATTAATTAACTGTTATCATGTACAATTAAAAAATAAGCTCTTGGATTTTTTTGTATCGGGATGATAACTTTAGACTTTGAGGTAATAGAGTTCGTAGTAATGCGTTTATTAATACCAATTTGATTTTATACGGTAGTAATTATTAATTATATCAGAATATAGTTTCGTACAGTACAAAATTTAATTTACGAATAATTTCGATTAGCCAATAATATTATTGCAATATCACGGGATTATCTACAAAATCAGCCAATTACAATGAAAGTCCGTTAGAGTTCTTATCCAGAACTGAATTTATTCGGATATCCGTTTTATTATTGATATCCAGATAATTATCCGAATGTTAGTTAGATTATCCGTAGGGATATTATATGGTTTGGTCTTAGACTAATAGATCACAATTAGTTTTAAGACCAGTATAAACTCCTAAAATGGGTCTGCTCTAAGTCTTAAGACTGTACTAGTCTGAACCAGTCTGGATTAGTAAGGTCTTAAGACTGAAGACTGGACTATTCTGCCAGTCTGGACTAGTAAAGTCTTGAGATTGAAGACTATAATAGATCAAACTAAATTGGGCTGTTAACATTTTTAATTATTTAGATATTTAGATAAATTTAAATGTAATAAATGAAAACAGATTTATCCTAATAGATAGCTATTGTTATAGGTGGATTAAAGGTATCTCAATTCATAACAAAATCTAAAAGAAGCAATAATTTGAATTGCATTTCAGAACATGGTATTGTGAAACTGGAATATTATAACCAATTATATAAAAAATGCACAAAATGCAATAAATGCAATAAGTTATATTTATGATTAAAAACAGTATTTCAAATCCAAAGGAGTAAATAGAAAATAAAAGAAGAAAATAAAAAGAAATTAAACATTGTTAAGAATATTAAATAAATACTTGTAAATAGTTTTAATTAGTTTTAATAAATAATAAGTATAAAGTTGCATTTGTGAGTAACAAATTTAGTATTATAAATAAAGGTTGAAATGATCCTTAGAAGTAATATGTTTTATTTAATTTATTAAATAACAAGTCCAAATACATTATATTAATAATAATTATACTATGCTAATACTCTGTATAAACTCTGTAAAATATATACTTAAATAAAATTTTCAAACCTGAACATCTTTGACAAGTTGAAAATAAAAATAATAGTTTAAAATATTAAGCAAAAGTAATATTAAAATAAAATATAATATCATATTACAAAAAACCATACTATTAATTATATTCATATTACTCTTTGAATTACCTTAATTTACTCTAGATAGCATTTACTATATCTCTTAAATTTTATTTTTATTAATTCTTTATTACCTATTTGCAATTTTATTTATCAAAAAAATATTTTTACAATTATTTAAAACCAACCAATATACTTAAGCAATCAAATCTGAATCAATATAAGAAACATGTTATATAAATAAATAATCTTGACAATTATTCAAATCACTATGCTACTAAGGTTATATAAAGTTAATTATTAGATTAATATTACTTACTCTTCTTAGTTAATCATTTATCTAAAAATTAAACAAGCTAATTACAACTTATAGAAGGACTTTTGTGTAATTAGTTGTCTAAATCTACTTTTCAAAAATAACAAAACTATAAAATAATAAAAAAGAAGTATATAAAAAGTTTTATCAAAGTTGTAAAACTATATTATTAAAAATAATCAAACTTTCTTTTTATATTAGAGTAGTTAGCATAGTAATAAACAAATACTATTTATTTTTAAAAAGTTGCTATTATACTAATTTCTTTAAAACAAAAAAAATTCTAATTATTTTTAATAATAGAGTTCTATAACTCTGACAAAACTTTTATATAATTCTTTTTTGTTTATTCTTTATAGTTTTATTAAAATTTTTTTTCAGTATTAAGATAATCTTTTTAGTTTTTTAACTTTATTAATATTTTTGTTAGGCATCATGATGAGTATAAACTGAATATATATATAACTTTTTATATTATCTATTTAAAAAGTCCATTTAGAAGTTCCTTGCCAGTTGCTATACTTAACATCTCTGCTTAGATGTTTTATTTAAACTCTCTAATCTGAAACCTTTGTACCAACTTTACTAGATCACTTGTATCTAGATCCTTATTTCAACTTTAGAACAATTTTATCCTCAAGATAAACCTATCAGAGCAAGCTATATATTTTCTATCTACTACTAATCTGAATTTTCTCTATGTTGAGGCTAATACTTGCAGTTAGAGTTATTCATTAAACTACTATTATTCTTGTAAAGTCTACCTAAACTCTAGTATCTGTCTTTCTGATGTTTTTTTCTTCATTCTTTATTAGCTGCAATTTAGAACTAATAGACTTTTCAGACTTTCAATTCAGATGGCCTGGTATGGTATATTTATGTATTCTTTTTATCCAATAATTTCAGCAACCTGGTTGGTCATATGTTTCTTTATATATTTTGTCATTTAGTTTATCTGACAATTCTTATAAAGGTGTTTTATAGACTTCCATTAGTACAACAATATTATTAAAAGTTTATGCTATATCTTTATTTAAGATTTTCAAATAAACTTCTATCTCTTTAATTTCTTAATCTTTTACACCTGATGCTTTTATTACAGGTTTGCACTAAAGCTTTATACAACATGAGTTTTTTTATATTTCTCTATATATATATATAATGTTATATCTTGCACAAATGCTTCAAACTTTTAAAATTAGATTGGCTCTAACCTAGTGTATCTAAGATTACAGATACATAAATTCAACTAATTAATAAGAGACAGTTATTATAACACAAATATAATTACCAAAATTCATTATTTGTGAAAATTAAATCTTAGATCTGCTACTTGAAAGTTACAATTTATTTATTTTACTAAGTTATTATATCTGTTTTATTAATTTTAAAAAGTATTTTAAACTATATAAATAGTATAAAATTAAATTAATTTAAACAGCCAATCACATAAAAGTCTTCATATAAGATCACAATACAGAAAAATCTTCAATCCAATTATCTTGTTTTCAATACTTTAGTTTTTAATAATGCTTTTAGTTCAAATTGATTTTTAATTTTATACTATAATTGAATAGTTAATTAATATTATATATTTAACTTCTAGTAGCAGTTTAGAGTTTTACAACATATTCTGGTCTAGGTAGTATTATCAGCTTAGTCTCATATTTTTTTGTATCATATTTGTTAAATATAAATACATTATTATTAAAAAAAACTAATTTAATTCAAAAAGATCATTATTAAAACAACTGATTTTAATAAATATAAAATCTTTCTTCTTGTTTAATAGTTAACTCATAACTATATATAAAGTAAAATACTAAAATATTACAAAATTATTAGTTACTAAAAGAAAAAAATAAATTAACATACTAAGTGTTCATAATATACAAAATAAGTTTAAAATAATAATAAGAAAAAAAAAATAAAAAAACAAATATGCAGTACAAAAAACATGTATTTTTAAATATAAAATAAATATTAATCAAAAAAATAATAATAGGGTGTAGTGACTTAGTAAAATGAATAAGTTGTCAACCTCCAAGTAGTAGGTTGTGAATTCAAACCCTACTAATAATGAAAATTTGGATTATTATCTATGTAGTACATAAATGATATTATAGCAATAGTATTATATTAATTAGTTGAAATAAAATACTTGTAACTATAGTTGCATTAGCATAACTGGCAGGTCTTGGAGCATCTGTATAACTTGGTTATATGGAAAGATACAAACCAGTACTGGATAGTGTAAATCTAAGATAAGTTCTTATGGCTATATAAATTCATAAAACTGGAAAACTGGAACTTACTTAGAAATATCAAATAGAGAAGTAGTATAGATTTTTAACAGTACTACTATAACAGCTAAATTTAGAAAACAAATATCAATATAGAGGAATCAGATAGGTAAAAACCTCAGATAAAAGGTACTACCAACCAGACTACTGAATTTTGGATCAGGAAAAAGAATATTAGATTGGTCTTAATATATTAAAAACAGGTTACAGTTCTTCTGAGTTATCTAAATTAGAAGTTTAAGAACAAAAACAAAGATATATTAAAAGTACTAGAGATATACTGTGAAGTCAATTCTGTGGTCTGGATAGACTTTGCAAGGATAGCTCTTGTTAATGTTTCATAGAGTGAATAGGTAGTTAAAAAGAGGACCTTCTGCACCTTACTGGTAAGTTTGTACTCTGAAATATATAATGGCCTGGAAATTAGTACAAAAAAAATAGGTACTATACTGCTCAGATGGTATACCAGTTAGGTATATACAGAGGGTTAGTTGGTGTTACATTATAACAGAGTAGATGATCAAAAGGTTTAAATAGATAATCTATTAGTAGGTTATAGATATGATATTTAGTATAAAACCTTAGGACAGACTACTTAAATAGACAACTAAAAGTTAAATATATAACTAGTTGTACTCTTATCTTTGTATAAAATAGTTGTAATAACTAACTCAATAAAAGTCAATAAAGTTTCATCACAAAGTATGGCCTTAATACTAAAAAAAAAAAAAATATCAAAACAGATTAACTAATAATAAAAATATAACCAAATTTTTTGAATTATATGAAATATATTAAATTAATACAATAATACTATAATAATGGAATTTAACTACATGACCTTAGAAAAATATAAATATGAACAAAATCTGACAAAAAAAAAACAGAAAAAATATATAACAAATATTTGTAAATCAACACATATATACATATATATATATATATATTAATATTAAGATAAGGCCTTGTCTATATTTTTATTAGTAATTTAAAATAGTTATATATACTATAACTGAAGTTAATACTTACAGTTAAGACTAACCATTAAACTGCTAACTATACAGCTATTACTACTTATACAAAACAAATAAATTAAAAATTATATACAAAAATAAAAGCTTAAACTAATTTATCTGTAATCTAAACCTATCAAAGTAATCAAAGCTCATTTAGATTTAAATGTTTAGTATATAATTTAATGAATACTATATTTAATCTATAAAATAAATCAAAGTTGAGTTTTATAGCTTAGTTGTTAAGCTCTTATTTTTTCATAAACAAGATCAACAGTTCAAGTTTGGCTAGAGGTAAAATACTTTGTAACTAAAAATAGAGTCTATAATTAAATGCAAAGCTTTGTGGAAGTCCAAGTGAAGGTACATATTTGATTTAAGAAATTCTTAGAAGGAAACCAGTATGGCAGAGTGTGGGCACTACTATAGTGAGAAATGTGAAGAATGTCATCAATATTTGTGAAAAGTATTAGACTTACCTAATATAGATTCACCTCTGGCATTATAAATCCAAATAGGTGTAGCCATGAAATCTATTTCTATTTGGTAAACTTTGCATTAAGAATAAAGTAGCTCTAAGGTCTGTTATTAAAAAATTAAGTTGGTATTACAGAAAAAACATTAAAAATCAGAAACTTTAAAATAGAAAACTCATAGGCAGGTTTTAGGTATGGCAATTAGTAAGTAACCTGTAGGTGGAACCTTTAAATAGACAATAACTAAAGTTGTATGAGTGGCTAATTGTAGTCTCATTAATATGCAAAATGTAATACCCTCCTACAATATTTATAAATTGTAAGTCTTAATAAAAGATCATGAGCCATAGATATTGTTCTTTAAACCTGAAAAAAAAAAATCTATAAAATAAACTAAATGTTAATTTTGTAGATTACTTAACTAATAAGTAAACATATATTAGAATGAGTATATAATTGATCTAAGTGTTTGCAGAGATATAAGTAAGTATAGTTTCTTCAGAAGCATGTATATTTAGTGATTAGGTTAGATAATGTTAAGAGTTTGTTAAATGCTTAGAATTAAGTTCTGTTTTGTTATTTTTTTCAGTTAGAAAAGTAAATATAATAAGTTTTCTATAATTGCTTATATGATTGTTCATTAATGTTAAGAAAAATATCAAGAGTTTTAAATTGTTAATATAAGTGACTTTAAAATAAGTTTTTTGAAAATAAAGTTAAAATAAAATAGTTTAAGTAAGATATATAGAGAATTAAGAACTGGATAATAAAGAATTTTATTAATTAAATATATTTTTAATAAGTAACAAAACTAGGTAGATTGTTAAAAACAATTTAATTAGTAGAAGTTTGTATAATTTGGTCAAGCAAAAGTGTATTAGTATAAATATATTACTAGAAATTAAAGTTAGCTAAATTGTAATAAAAACAGTTAGTGTTTAGATATTTTTTTATTTTTTTTTTATTTTTTTTTATTCTTTGACTAGTCTTGCTGAGATTTTTCAGCAGTCCTCACATTTTTTGAACTAATGTTTTCAATATACTCCTAGATCTGAATCTCGACCTTCTCCAGTCTATACTTTTAAACTTTTTAAAAGCAACTATTACATCGATCTCTGCCAGTATCAGAAATCTTTCTGAGCTCTATCAAGAACTGGCTATTACCATGAGTTCATGTAGTATCTCTCATTGTCAGACTTTTGGCCTCACATTACGTCTTATAACTTCAGTTATTCCAAATTGGGTTCTAACATATATTTATTACCAAGTGGCTTCTTAATCACAGGTCATTTGCCTTTTCTAAAAATAAGTCTGTTTGATAACATCTCAGGTTTCTAGTGTTATAGTGTTGCAATTTCCTATTTTAGAAATGCATCTCTACAATTGCCATCACTAGGATTTGAATCAGCAACTTTGTGATTTATGACCTTAGAGCATAACTGCTATGCCATCGACTCTAGAGGTTATGTCTAGATATTAGTTTCAATAAATAATATAAATAGTTAATATATTAGCAACTTATTAAAAAGAATTTTGATTTTAAAAGATTTTAGTTGGTTGAGTCTAAAATTAGTAATATTGTGTAAAGCTTTTTAGTTATAATTCAAATAAAGCCAAGTATATCTTTAGTCAATATTTTAATTAAAGTATAACTACTTACTATTATATTTTTGTAATACCTATACAGCTAAAATGTGAACTTTATATATTTATTTAATGAAATATCTTGTAAAAAGTTCTATATAATGTTGTTCTCATTAAAAAATTTATTAAGAGTTATAAAGATTTATATAATTAAATAAAGAATTAATAATAATAAATATTGTTTGATAAGAGAATCTGCTTGCTCATTAAGATTATTATCTAAACGAATCTGCATTTTATAAAAGATAATTTGTAATTTGTATAATTTAATAATATTTGAAAGAGTATACCAAATAGATTATGAGTTGAATTTAAATAGCTTATTAGAATAAGTTAAGTCAAGTTAAAGCTGTAGAGTAAACAAAGTTTAAGTAATTTGCATTGAAATTAAGTTAATGTTTAGAATTAGTTCTGCTGAAAAATTGTGTTGAGATAATTGTAAAAATTAACAGTACAAGTTTGGTTAATTCCATAAGAATTAAAATAATATCTTATATATTATTTGTATTTGACTAAGAGTAGAGAATAGAATTTTGAGTTATTTAGATTAGGTATTGGTTGGATCCAAGTAGATAATAATAATTAAACTATTAACTTCTTCTTTGCTAAAATTCAATACTGTCTCTTATTATACAAAGCTAAGCTCTTTTCAATTATTACTGCAATTTTAACAGCTCTTTGCAATTTAGTAGTTAATATTTTTACTAATTCTCAATTAGTAATTCTAAATTTAATAACTAGATTTATGTTAGAAATTCAGTAAGTAATTAAGTAGTAGTTAGATGAAAAGAAGTATTTTTGTATTTTTTTTAATAATAATCTTATCATTATAATATGAAAGTAACCAAAGTTTAAATCTTATACCTTTTTTAGATATATTAATAATATGACAAGCATAAGGGTTATTACCAAGTGATTGGTAGTATGATAATAAATTTTAGTAGTAAAAGTGTACTAAAATTTTGTCCTTTAAATAAGAAAAACAAAAGGGTTTTCTACCTTTAGTCAAGTATAGTAGTATGAATAAAAGATGTTTTTAGTCTAATAAGATACTATTATTAGTTGTACAAAGTTGTTTAAAATCTATAATATTTGATTTTCTAAGTTGCTTTTGAAGGTTGAATATTTAAAATACTAAAATGAAATTAATTTTAGTAACTGGCCTCTATTACTAATTATATTAGATTATATTATATTAGAATTAACTAAAATTGTTAAGCCAAAATAAATAAAATGTTGAATAATTTTGAAGTTTAATGAGTATTTGTTAGGGTCATCAATAATTAATATAAAATATTAATAGAAGATCATAAGTTGTTTTGTAACTGTTAAAGTCTAATTTAGATTGTAATACCAAAAAGTACAAAATTGTTAATTTGTTAAAGATAATTAAAGATATAGTGCTAGAGTTAAATATTCCAAATATTATAAATATTATATAAATATAGGTTGAGAATTGTACTATTTGGTATAGATCTGAAGAGAAAAGACTTGTATTTTGCTACAGTAAGATATTTGGATAAAATTTGGTTATATGTAATATAAGATAGAATAGTATTATATAATCTATATTTCAAAATTGGAATTATTCTATATTAATCATATAAGCAATTTGTTTGTTAGTAGTTTTCTTTATGCTAATAATATTAATAAAATTAAAGACCTTATTTTTTATTAATTTAATAGTTTGAGATTGTTTATTGTTAAATATAAATCAATATTCAAGAAACTTGAAGGGTTGGTTTTTAGGAATAAAGTAGATTAAAAATTTAAAAGACTACAATAAAGTAATAGAGATGTTTGTAGCTAAAATAGACTTGGTTAGGTCAATTTAAATATTTGATATTTGATAAAAAGATGTAGCAGTTTTAGTTATTAGTTTAAGTTTCTCTTTGGACTGTACAATCTAAAGAATGTCATCTATATAGGCTAAAATTGATATAGATGCTTTTAAAGTTTGGGTTTTGGATAAATATAAATTGATTTCTAGAATGTGAACAGAAAGTATTATGAAAACTATAAAGCAATTTTATAAATTAGAGAATTATAGTAGATTTTTTAGAATAAAGGTGTTTTAGTTTTTTCTTAATGTATACTATTTTTAATTAAATAAAAATTAGTAAAACTAAGGTTAGATATAACTTGGTTTTAATGATTAATAAAAAAATTAGTAAGTATATTAATAAGAAGTTAAAGCATTAATAATTGTTTAAAAAACTTTGTAAAAGTTTTAAATTAATAGAATTGTATGTCCTAAGATAAAAGCCATAATTGTTTATTATTACAACTAGAATTTTTAATAATATTATTAAGTATATGTATAGAAATAGAGGTACTATTGCCTGGTAGAACAATATAGTTACTTAATAAAATCTTTATAACTTTTAGCAAACTTTCTAATAACAAAGCATATAGCCTATTTGATATTAATTATAAAATGCTTAAACAGGCTGGTTCCATCTTTCTTCAATTAATAATTTATCTTTATAACTGATATATTCTACTATTTTATATATTCAAGCAATAAAAAGAGAATCATATTTTTTTAATATCTAAAAAATCTATCTTTAATAAAAACTTATCTAACACAAAACCTATTAGTTTAATTAAATATATCAAAAACTATACACTAAACTTCTTAACAATTGTCTTAATTTCATATTTACATAATATTCTATTCTATCTTCTTACAAAAATTCAGCCAAGGCTGAGTTATAGTAGTTTGGTCTAATTGTAATCTTTGATTTATATTTCTTAAACTAGTTATTATTGAATTTATGAGTATTAATAAATCTATAAGCAGTTTAGTTATCAAAGTATTCTTAAATATAATTTTTAATTAATTTGGAATTTTTGATAATGTTATTTGGCATTTTAATATTGTTAAATTTTACAGAATCCTTATAATAATTGAGTATACTATTGATCATTGATTTTAAATTAGCTTGAAGTTTAGATTTATTTGTTCTTAAATTTGTTTAATGTTTTTTATATTTTAGGCATAATAAAGAGCTTGCTATTTAGTATTAATATTAGTAATTTAGCTCGATATAGACTTATAATAGTTGAATATAAAAAGTATATTAAGATAGTGTATTAAGTTAAAATAATGTATTATAGAGTTAAAATATATAAATATAGATAATAAGTTGGTTAAAAAGGCATATCTGTTTGATGATATTATTGAGATTTTAAAATTTAAATAAAATAAAGTAGTTTTAGCTAAAAATAAGTATTGAAAATTGCAAATTGTTGTTTTTTTGTTAGGAATATATTTAGTAACAGCATTAATAATATTAGTCTAAATTTATATTAAGTAGTTTTAAGAAATTTAAAGGTTTAAATAAAGAGAAAAGTTTTGTTTGTACTAAGCTTAAAAAAACTTAGTCAGAAAGATTTCTTATTGCTTTTTATTCATTGGTTTGTAATTAAAGGTTTTGTATTTGGTTCTAGTTGAATATCTGTTTTTGTTTATAAAGACATAAGAAAATATTTAAAAGAATATAAAAATTTTGTAGTTACTTTAGGTGCAGTTTTTTGCATTATTCAAGTTAAATAAGTTGAGATATTTAAGTAAAGAAAATTAGGTTCAAATATAATTAATAGTATTATAGTGTCTACTATTATGCCAAGTATAAAAAGAGATATTAGTATAATCTGCTAGGTTATAGATATTATTATATTGTAGAAATTATAATAATTTGTATTTAGTCTTTCTGCTTCTTTTATATTTGCTTTTTGTAGGCTGAATACAAGTGCTTCTAATAGCTATATATAGTCAATTTGTATTGTTATTTCATATTTTAATCATGTATATGCTTTTTCTGTTGAGTAGAAACTTCTATATTAATTTATAAAATCTTGTCTTTTGAGCCAATTGAATATTGGTAATCTTTATAATTTGTTGTTTGTAGATATTATCTGTTTAGTATATTATTTTTTTTTTTTGGTATTAAGGTGAGGCCTTGCTTGTATCTTTATTAGTAGTTTAAAAGTTAGAAGCTACATGGAGCTACTAAGTACAAAAAGTAATTTTCTATATGAATGCTATGGCAAAACCAACACTTGCAGTCAGGGCTAGACTATTAAACTGCTAACTATATAGCTACTCTAAGTACAAATAAAAAAAAAACTACATTCAAGAATAAAAGCTCAGACATATTTATCTGTAACCTAAACCTACTAGATTGGTCAAGACTCACCTAGATTTGTAAGTTTAAAATATGGTTATAAGAAATATTGTATTTGATTCAAAGGATGGTTCAGATGTTAATTTTACAAATAGCATAACCGATAGGTGGACAGGTATTAGAATTAGAGTATAATTGGTCAGGTTGTCCACATAAGCAAGAATAGGTATAATTTTTGTGATTGGAATTTCTTTTGTTGTTTTGGTTTGATTGAGTAGAGGGTCTGGTGTAAGGTGGTTTAAGTTCTTGTTGTTGTTTCCAGTTAGCAAAGTTTATACAATAGGGTTTTCATATTTGTTTATAGGAAAGTTCATTAACTTTAAGCAGAATAGCAATAATTGTTTGTGAGGCTAGTTTGTATAAAATATTAAAGTTTTGTACAATCTCAATTAAGAATTTAGAAATAAGTCCTTTAAGTGTAATATCGAAGTAGTATTGATTTCTTTGAAAAGGTATAGGATAGAAAGTGTAGTGATTACTAATTTTGTGAATAAGTTCTTCTTGTTGGTTTATAGATAAATCAAGATCTGTATAGTTAATGTATTCAGATATGCTGGTTTGGATAATATTGAGAATGCATGATAGATTTGAGCATGTATGCCAATGGGTTGGGGAGTTGGCAAGGTTACAGTTGAAGCAATTAGTATTGTAGAATGTATGTAGGTAAATTTTGTGAAAGTGAAAAAAGTAGTAAGTTCATTTAATAAAATTTTGATTTTAAATAATTTAAGGTGGTTGAGTTTAAAGTTAGTAATATTATGAGTTGGTTTTTGGTTATGGTTAAAAAATAACCAAGTTGATCTCCAGTCAA
>CAJVQA010007624.1:0-13667 GCA_910591915.1 Cetraspora pellucida | reverse complement strand
AGGGAATTTCATTATTTTACTTAAAAAAAATGTATTTTTAATAAAAATTTCTCTTCGAATTATAAGTTTTGTAAATTCTTGTATTTTATTAATTTATGTGATGATTTTTTTATCAATTTTATTTCTATTTATCACATAGAAATAATTTTATGTGATATAATTATGGGAAAGGTAGTACTATTTATATTTTTATTATTACACGTTATAGTATAGGTACATGGTCCAGTGTTACATGTACCTATACTATAGTTAATATCTATTAGTAATACAAAGTATAAGAAATAAAAGAGAACAAATAAACTAAAAGAAGAAATTATTACATCAAAAATATATATAAAAAAAATAAAACAAAAATTAAAGTAGTAGATATAGTAATAAATAAGAAAAAATTATAATAGAATATAACTCTAAATAGTTTAGGTCACAGATAAATTAGTCTGAGTTTCTATTCTTTCTATAATATTTTAAAAATAGACTTGTACTTTATATAAAATCTCAATTGAATATTCAATAAAGATAAAGGCATGGCCTCACCATTAATATTTTTTAAAAAAAGAATATAAGTCTAAAAAAAAGAAAAACAAAAAAAAAAGAAAAGATAAAAAAGTCAATTACTAAATTAGTAAGTAAAATAATTAAAAAAATAACAATAAACAACTAAACAGAAAAAAAATTAAAATATTAAAGACAAGTATAACACAACAAGACTATAAAAATATAATTACAATAATTAAAAACTAAGAAAAAAATACAAAAAAAAAGAAACTTATGATGCAGAACAATAGAAAAATAAAAGTAATTTTATAAAAATATTACTAAAACAAAATATATAGTTACCTTTAAATAAAAATTGCAGTAATAAAAAAATATATATAACAAAGATACTAGTATACAATGTACTAGGTAGCTTACAAGAAGAAAACCAAAATTTGTTAAAAAACTACTAGTATCTAATAAATATATTAAAGATATTAAAGAATAGTTCAAAAAAAGTAATGCTTGAATTATTATTATATTTGATTTTAAATATATTAGAAAAGAGGCAATCAGCAAAATTCAAAAAAATACAATAACTGATTTAAAATGATTTCAGATATAGAAGAATTAGAAAAAGATAAAACTAAGAAGAAAAAAAAATCAGAAAAAAAGACTGTTAAAAAAGAAGAAAACAAAAAAAAACTAGAACAACAGAAGACAGAATCTGTAATTAAAAAGAAGTAAACACAAATAAAAAAAATAAAAAAAATATAGTAACATTGATTGTATAAGATTATTAAAAAAGATTTTAAAGTATAGATCAAATATCTAATAAAAAGGATAAACAAAATAACAGTGTATAAGATTAAAAAAAGTATATACAAAAAAAAGTAATAATAAACAAGCATTTTTATGAATAATTTTTCTAAAAAATAAAAATTAGTAAGAATGACAACAGATAAAAAAAACTTTAATTTATTACAAAATAAAAAAAATACTAAAAGAAATTTTTGAACTAATTCTATAATACATATTAGAAGACACAAATTGCCAACTCTTTTTAATGATCAATTAACCCAAACTTTATTAAAGAAAATTTTAATTTTCTTTAATAATTTATATTTAAATACATTTTTTAAACCAGTAAAATTGTTCTTTACTAGGATGTAGCAACTTAGTGAAGTGAATAGGTTGTCAACTTTCAAGTGACAGATCTAAGGTTCAATTTTTATAGATAATGAATTTTGAAAATTATATCTGTATTATAATAACTGTTTCTTGCTAATTGGTTGAGTTTTGGGCATCTGTAATCTTAGGTATACCAAGTCAGGTCCTATTTAACATTAGGGCTCAAGGCATTTATATAAAGTGTAACATTATATGTATATAGAGAAATATGAAAAACCAGTGTTGTATAAGACTTTGGTGCAAACTCATGATAAGATTACCTGGCATAGAAGGCTAGAAAACTAAGAAAACAGAAACCTACTTGAAACTTCTAAGTAAAAAGATAGCACAAACTTTTGATAATGCCATTGGACTAATAGAAGCTTATAAAACACCTTTATATAAACTGTTAGATAAACTGAATAACAAGATGTATAAAGGCACATGACCATCCAGGTTACCAGAATCATCAGAAGAAAAAGATATATAAGTATATTATATTGAGCCATCTAAATTGGAAGTCTGAAGAATCTGTTATTGGTTCTAAATTGTGGCTAATAAGAAATAATAAAGAAAAAATTAGAAAAATAGGTACCAGAAATTGGATGAACTTTATAAAGATAATAGTGGTTTAATAAGTAATTATGATTACAAGTGTTGGTTTTAGCCATAGTGTCAAATCAGATTAGTAGTAAAAAAGAATACAGCTTACTCTGGTAGATTTGTTTTAAAAATAAAAATAGTTTAAGAATTGTAGTTCTATAGTTAAAAGTAAACAGATCTGGGTCCATGATCTAGTAAAATTAATACTAAAATCAGATCAGAGGATTTAAATAAAACAGTTAAACAGAGATGTTAGATACAATAACTGATAAAGAACTTTTAAGCAGACTTCTTAAATAGATAATATAGAAAAGTTATATATGTAGTTAGTTGTACATTCATCTGATATTTCAATATAGATATGTCTATATAAAATATATACCTAATATAAGTATTAATAAAAAGCTAAAATCAAAGAGGTCACCTTAATACTAAAAAAAAAAAAGATTGGTCTTTATTTAAATTTATATATACTTTTAAAATTTCATATTATAACTTAAATATTAAATAAATTAAAAAAAAAAAAAACATTCTCTTCTTGCTAATCACTTGTATACAAAATTGTAGAAAAGCATTTTAGAAGTTTACCAGAAAACAACTGTTGAAACTAACTTTACAGATTTAACAAAAAAGATAGAGCTTGTAAAGAAGATATAACAAAAAAGAAAGTAAAAAATTAAAAGATCTGGTAAAAAAAATAGAAAAGAGAACATTTTAGTTGACACTTTGAAAAGCAAAATTTTGAAGAATCCTTTGTAACTTGGAAATGTAGATCTGTAAATCATAGTAATATATAAATAGACAAACAAAACAAATATGTGCAATAAAAGATATGCAAACAAGCCCAATTTGGATAGTGTTAGATATAAAGCATAAAAAGCTCTAAAACAACAAGTAATAAATAAGAGCCAATAATAATTAGGATAAATATGAGTAGCACACAAAATCAAAAAGAAAGTCTAATGTCGACATACATCAAAAGAGCATATTAGGCAGTAAATAGTATACACAACAAGGTGTTTTTCAATTAAGCTAGTAAAATATTTGTGACACCAAACAGAAAAGATAAAACCATGATCATGCTAAAAGAAAGATGCATTAGAGGTTGCTTTATTACATATAACTAGAGAAATAATTAAGAAAGCAAAAGATAAGTAACCAGAAAAGAGGATCAATATTATTAAACAAAACAAAAATAATATAATACAAGAATTTACAACAAGACATATGCAAGACAATAGAAAAAAGATTTAATAATAGTTGACAAACTTTAACTAAAAACAAGAAGAAGCATACAAAATGTTACAGGAAAGGAAAACAGAAATTGAAGAAATGGTTAAAGAAAAAGTACAAAACAATACAAAAAGCATATAAAGAGAAATAAGCATAAAGGTAAGTTAGATAAACAATAATCAAAAAAAAGAAAATTTGTCTAACCAAAAACAAATACAGAAAAACAAAAAGAAAAACAAGAACAAGAAAACATAAAACTAGAATTCAAAAAAAATTTAATATAGTGGAAATACCTCTTGAAAAAAGCATATAGGCCCCAAATAAGAGAAATTGTAATTAGAACAACAGCCTATTCATGAATATACCAGTACACAATGTACTAGAAAAAACAAAAAAAAATATATAAAATTTATCAGATGGTTTTTAAGAAATAACATATATGTCAAAGATGTTAAAGAAGTTTTTTAAAAAAAAAACCTATAGGTAGAAGTTAACTTTAATTGCAAGTATAGCAGAAATGAAGCAATACAAAGAATTAGCAAAAAAAAGAATGATTGGTATAGAATGATATCAGAAGAAAAAGAAGATACTATAAAGAGACAGATACAACACAAGGAAAGAAGTCAAAAAAGAAATAGCAGCAAATTAAGAACTAAAGAAGAAGAACTTAAATAGAAAAAAAATGAAATTAAAACAAATAAAAACCATTATAAAACAAATAAAGAATCAGAAAATACATGTTATCTAATAATTTGAAACTTATTTACAAATATAAACAAAAGAGAATTAGAATACATCTGTAGAAGATTTAAGAAAGCCTATATAGTAAAAATTAAGAAATCCAAATATAAAGCCTTAGCAGTAGTCAAAATAAAGAAACTATATAAAGATATTCCATAGGCTATATCAGTAAATGATAATAAACTAATATGAGTAACTAAAAGAATAAAAGACTATAAAGCAAGAGAAGAACAAAAGAAATATATAACAAAACTGATGAAATTACTAGAAAACACCTTAGAAATTCTACTATTATGAAGTTTAAAGAACAAAGATGTTAAATTAATTTACATTTTACTAAATAGAAATGAAAACCAAAAAAGAACAGCAATAGTCATGTTTGCAACAAAAAGAGACATAAGAACTGTCCAAACAAAACTGATTATGTATAACAACTTTCAAGTTTATTGGATAAATGAAAGAAAAAAAAAAACAAAAAAAAGAGAAAGTCTTAAAGTAGAGAGAAAAAGAAGCTAGAATAGACACAACTATACTTTATATACAGAAGAGAATAGAAGCAATCAAGAAAGACAAAGAAATAGAGCCTATACAAAAAAGTACAGAAACAAAAATAGTATAAGTCGGAAAAATATTCTACTAAATAAAAGAAGCAGGTCTTAAAGCCAAAATAAAGGAAACCATACAAAAGATACAAAGATGAAAAAAGGAGAAGTAGAGGACTTTGAAAAAAGACCAGAAGAATTCAAGATGCATAAACAAGAAAGAGAACTACATATAGAAAACTTCTTAAAACAAATTTAAAAAAAATTAGAAAATTAGAAGAAACAAGAGGTACAGCTAGAGAGGATCTAACCAATCATTTTTAAAAGTACCCTAGTTGAAATTATAAATATGGATAAGGAGATCAGAGATTTTTTGCATAGTGAGAGAAGGACTTTTGAAGAAAGAAATAAAGAAAATCTTCTAATCCAAAAGAAGTAAAGAGAAGAAAGTGAAAAGAAAAGGCAGAAAACACAGATACAAGATATAAGAAGTTAAAAGAGAAATAGAAGAAAGAAAAGAAATAAATAAAAATTGTATGTCACAATGTTAATAAACTCAAGACCAGAGGTTGGAAATTAGAAAACCTGTTAGGCTGGGCAAAAGAAGAAGAAATAGCAATTTTGGGAATTACAGGAATAAACATTACAAAAAAAGAAAAGAAAATCTTGTTGCATAACCTTAATACAAGATTTAAAGGTTACTAGACAAGTGCAGTATTAGACAAAAAAAAAGAATCAGATATTGGGATTTTAATAGATGAAACTTGGAAAAAACATGTCAGAGCAGTTAAAAAACCCAGTGAATATATGATAGAAGTAAAGCTATATTTCAAACAACTAGTACTGATATTGATAAGAGTGTATATTTTACTAAATGACAAGACAACCAGTAAGAAAATACAGTAAAAAATTATGAAGATAATAACAAACAAGAAGAAACACACAAAAGTAATCATACTTGAAGATTTCAATCACACAATTAACAACATATTAAACAAACTGTATCTACAAACAACAGAATATAAAAAATTGCCAATTTTTAATTAGCTCAAGAGGCAAGATTTATAGACTCTTTTAGAAACTTGCATCTAACAGAGAGAGTGTACATATAATCAAATCAAGAAGCAGCAACAAGAATTAACTATATCTGGTTGTCAGAAACAATTGCTGCTAGTTTTCAAAAAGCCAATATAAAGGAAGCAGAAGGTATAATAGGCAGTAACCACAAGATATTAATAACAGTTATATAGGTAAAACATGTAATTGCAAACTAAAGTTATGCAAAAACCAAAATGCAAAGACCAATAAGAACAATATATCTGTATGAAGAAGCAAAGCAAAAAGACTAAAAAGAATATGCTAAAGAGCTTCAAGTACAATTAGAGTAAAAAAAATTGCTAAAACAATTAGAAGAAGATAGAAAAAGCAATATGTACAGTACAAATATGCTAGATCATATATGGAATGCAATAGAAGAAGCTATAATAAAAACAACAAATAAGCAAATTCTAAAAAAGAAGATATTCAACACAAAAGCAAACAGAAGACAATATCAAAAGAAGTTATAACAGGATAGGCATATAATTGAATTTTACAAATGATCAAAAAGATAAAAATAAAAAAAAAACAAAAGATAGAAAAAGAAAAAAAAAAAGAGATAAACAATAAATTTAAAAACATCAGTAAAGAAATAGAAATAGTGTTATTAAAGTTACATAAACAATGGTTAAAAACATGGATAGATGTTATAAAAGGCTGGCAATGAATTTTAAAAGACAAAAGAAAAGAAAAGTAGAAGCTAGCTCAAAGAAAACAGATAAAAGAAAATATAAATAGAAAATGTGAAATGATAAAAACCAACCAAGAATGAATAATTGCTAGCCTTCTGAACAAACTATATAAAAAGATAATTTTAAACAGATTTATAACCCAAAATAAAAATGAGATCAGTTTAATAACAAAACCTAAGGCTGTCTTAAGTGGCCTAACAAAACATTTTAGAAATCAATTCAAAAAGTAAAGAACCAAACTAGAAAAGATGTTAGAAAAATAGATAAAAGTGTACAATTCAAAAGAATAAATTAAAAAGTTCTGATATGAAAAGTTAGAAGAAAAGATAGAAAAAGAAGAATGAAAAGACACACTAAGAAAACTCAAAGCTAATACAGCTTTAGGAATTTCAACATAAGCTATACTTTAATAAAACAAGTAAGGAAGAAATTACAGAAGATCTTTAGAGCCTTTGCAAATTTAATTTTAGAAATAGAAGAAATATTAAAAAAGTGAAAAATAGTACAAATCTATCCAATTCCAAAAAAATAATGCAGACTGAAAATATAATTTGAACAATATTAGACCAATAACATTAATTGAAACTTTTAGAAAGTTAGTCACAAAGATGATAACAAAAAGGCTGGCCAAGATATTTATAGAAAGAGAAATACTCAAAGGGTCAAACTATGCAGGTTTGTCTGGCAACTTAACAGAGCAACCAATACATATTTTAAATATAATAATGAAGGAAGCACAAAAGAAAAATAAAGAAATATAGATACTTTTGCAAAATATGAAGAAAGCATTTAACTTAATTTCATTAAAAAGCTTAAAGTAGGCTCTTAGAAAAGTCAAAATACTACAAAAAACTACAAAATATATCATTAATCTTTTCTGCAAATGTTAACTTAAAGTGATCACAGCTTATAGCCTAATAGTAAAAATAACAGTAAAAGATAATATAGATCAAGAAAAAATAATTTTTTTAGTAATTTGGAGGCTTTTCTATGATCTACTGTTGGAAAGAATTCAAGAAGATAAATCTTTGAACTATATAGTAAAACAAAAAAACATTAAAAAATATAGACATAAATTGTATTACAAAACATAGGCAAGCAGCAATTGCTTATGCAAATAATACTACATGGATTACAAATAGCAAAAATCAAATACTAAGAACTTTTAAAATCGCAGAAGAGTTTTTCAAAGTAAATGATATTGAAATAAATAGAGCTAAATCAAAACTCATAGTAATAAATTCTAAACAGAAGAAAAAAGACAGAAAAATTATATTTGGAAGAGTAGAATAACAGAAGAGTTAAGAAACAATGTTGTAAGATCATTAAGGATCTGGTTAAACAGCAGATTGAGAGAGTCACTAGTTTGCAAAAAAAAACAAAAAGAATAGTTAGCAAACAGTTAAAGATCTCAAATATAAGAAAATAACAATGAGCCAGATTGTATACATAAACAATGCAGTAATAATTCCAAAGCTAGAATATCTTTTGCAATTAACAAGAATGTTAGAAAAAATGATTAACAAGATTACCAGCCAGTAATATGTTTAGCAAAACATAAATGCAACATAATGAAAATGACAAACAATTGTATAATTGAGTACAAAGATCTAAGAAACTGTAAATTGTTAAGTCAAAAGATAGCAACAAAGCAAATAAGTAACTTATTTGTAAGACTTAATAGAAAAGATATTTTGAACAATCTAACAAAATTTAGAATAGTTCAAGGATATTAGAAAGCAGGCCTAATAAAAGATATTTAGGACTTTGAAAGAAAACCAAATAAAATAAAGTATTGAAAACACAACTTAGCTTGTCAGACAATAGTTAAAACAAAAGAGATGAGAATAAACTTTAGAGTAAAAAATCATTTATGAAAAGTACATAGTTATAGAATAAGTATAAGAAACTTAGTTAGGAATTAATTATAAATAGCAAGTAGTAGCACAATAAATAAATGGGGTTTAATATATTTAAACTAACTTATAAATATAAAAGAAAAGAATCTAATCACATAAAGACAGCTCAAAAATCTTTTAAGGCTGTTATGTAAAGAGAAAAAAGCCAAATAGTTCAGCAAAATAAAAGAAAAGATGCTAATAATACAGACAAGTAGAGAAATACATAACTAATATAAGATTAGTAGCCATAATATACAGGCACTAATGATTAACTAGACAAAGATAGAAGAAAAAGAAAGTAGATTGTACATAGGTCAAAGCACAATCAGCAACTTAGTAAGATATCAAAGAAGAAAAAAAAAAGATCCTTGCAAAGCATTAGCTATTACAAAAAATAGAAGGCAAGACATATACTGAGATAAGAAAATGCAAAGAATGTGAGAGCAAAACAAAACAAATAACAGATAACTGTGAAAAGTAGATAAGATAAAACAATAACATAAAGGCAATCTCTGAAACACTAATAGAGAAAAGTAGTAACAAAATTAATACAATATTAGAACAAATACTGGAAAATAGAACAATAAAGAAATTAAAGATAGAATTAATTAAAAAACAAAAATTAGATAGTAAAATTACAAATTACTTAATAGAAGTTTTAACAAAAAACAAAATAAGAAACAAAGACAAATATACTCTTTATACAGATGAAATATTAAATAAAGAGAAAGAAAAAAATAGTACAAAAAAGATAAGCATTGGTTGGATACAGGTTAGTAATAAAAAAAACTAGCCAGAGGAAGAAATAGGCTTGGAACTTGAAGATTGGCTCTTATTAACAACAGCAGAATTAGCAGCAATATGGTTAGCAATTTTAATCATACTAGAAATAAAAAATATAGAAGTGCATACAGATAGCCTTGCAGCATTAAGAAACATTAAGAAAGTGATTCAAAAAGCAGGTGATAACAAAGTTCTAAAAAAGAAAAATATAATATAAATAATGAATATTGTAGGTTTACTCAAAAGTAAAAACAATAGTATAGAACTAATTAAAATTAAAAGTCACAATAATGATAAGTAGAATGACAGAGCAGATTTACTTGCAAAAAAAGGAACAATATTTAAAAGGACAATATCTACAGAGAGGTTCAAGTATGATAAAATAGAGTACTACCTGGAATGAAAAAACAAGAAATTTGATATATTAGCAAAACTTCTTTGCAAAATAGTCACAAATGTCAGAATTGAAGCCAGTTGGAGAGAAACAAACTCAATTTGAATACTAGAACCAAAAACTAAGAATATTCAATATAATTAGTCAAGCTTTTAAAAAGAAATGAATAAAACAAAAGGCATATACTGTATATCAAAGAAACTTAGTACAAAAAGAGCAATAGTAATGAAATGCATAATGGATAGCCTGCCAATAGTAGAAGAATTAAATAGAAGAAGACCAGAAATATATACAACAACTGACTGCCAAATGTATCAAAAAGGTGAAAAAGAAACTCAAACATATTTAGCAAGTGCATTAGGCAAAAAAGTCTGTAGAAGAGAATCCAAAAGATAGCAATAACAGCAGCATGAAATAGCCTTAAAGAAAGTAAAAAAGTTAAAATTCCACCTCTGATGCTATATGAGACACTATTTGGAAAAACAGAAGCAAAGAAAATCACTAATAGAAGAGCTTTGATAAAAGAACTAACAATGAATAAGGTTGAGAAAAGAATTGGCCAGATTCTAGATAGACAGGCAATACAGAAATGCATAGATATAGTAATAAAAACAGTATAAAATACTTTTTATAACTAAATATAAAGAGTTTGATATAAAAAAATACAAGAATAAAAAAAGAAGATTAATATAACAAATAAAATGAAAAAAGGTGCTTAAGCTAAAAAAAGGTCAAAGAAAAGAATAAAGAAAAATAAGTTAGCAAAGGAAAAAAAGAAAGAAAAGAAGATAGAAAAAATGAATTGAATAAAGAAAAAAGTATAGAAAACAATTAATATTCTTGTCACAGAAGGGGGAAGACTTTTCTGATATAGCTTTAAGTAATTAGACAAGCAGTCTATCTCTAACTGAGCTAGTGCAGCAGGTTGCACTTAGGTACCAATAGAGTGGCTGAATAATACTAGACTTGAGTATTGAAAAATTCTAAGTAATTATAAATATATATAGTTTTAAAACTTTTAATAAAATACTAGTGTAACTGCTTAAGGTTAAAAAAAATATATATATATTAAATAAATAAATTAATTAACTTTCTGTTAAAATATACTTAAACTGCTTGTATTCAAATTTGGCCTAGGAAACTTGTCTTGTTCACTAAGACAAAGTTATTTAGCCATTTTAGACTTCATTTCAATATAAGTTTCATTTAAAACAGTCAAAATTAACTATTTTATAAGCAAAAATCTCCAAATAACTATTTTTTCTAAAATTTTCTAAAAAATTGTTTCTTTATTCTTACTCTCTTCAAATTCAGACCTTAAATACATTTTAAAACACTATTTTTTATTAGTTCAATCTATTAACAATTATCTAACAATTACTTTCTTTTAAGTCTTAATTAATTAATATAAAACAAATAATTATAAATTTGTATTTATTCTAAAATTATACAATTTTGTGTATATTTTATTTTATTTTTAATAAAAGTTATACAAGCCTCATACTATACACAAGTCACACTAGCCTCAGCTACACCAGCCACAAAAAAGTATTATAGCAAGTATAATATTATATAAACTAAATTTTATTTTCTTTTAAAGCTGTTATTGATTTTCATAAAAATAACAAGCTAAAATGCCTACTTTAACTACTATCAAACCTGATTCTTATAACTTAGACTATTATTATAACAAATATTCAGATCAATTATGTTTTAATACCAAAGAATCTGATCCATTTACTCTATATATCTTACTAAAGATATTAATTTATTAAAATACAAAGTTAATAAACAACAATATTATTTTAAAATACCAATACAACCTATTCTATCTACCTATTTTTGTGCCAAATTTTATACTAATTTTATCTCCAAATACTACAAAATTACTCATACTACATCCTTCTATTAAACTCCAAACTCAACTGCAATAAATATTTCTTTAATCACAGTTATTTCTAAAAATTACTTTAACAATATTATTGACAAACTTCTTAAATCTTTTATTACTAAATAACAACAAAATCTTCAATCAACTTTACAAATCTCATTATTCTTTTTTTATATAGACAAATTACTAATAGCAATTGTCCTATACTTTTAATACTATTACTTATACACCTTATATAAAAGAAAAGATATTTTATGTATTCTTATCCAAAAATTATGCCATGCATTTGACTACTCTAAAACTATTATTTTTAAAAACTTCTTATTCCATTAAAATTGTATTTACAATTTTCAATATGCTAAACTCAATGTCCTTTTTTAAAAAAAAGAATTTACAAAAGAACAATGCTTTATTTTTTATTTTTATTATTTCTTTAAACTTACTAAAAAAGAAAAAATTAAATTTCTTTAAAAATTTGCTTTTAGAAACAAAAAAATTAAACAAAATTTTAAAGATTCATATAAATAATAACCAAAATATACAACAAACTCAATTTATAAATTTCCAAAGACCTGAACTGATTTCTTAACTATTCAATTACAGAAAACATGAAACAAAATACAAAACTAAATACAATACTCATTTAGCAATCTTTCAATTTTTCTAAAACCCATGTTTATAAATTTACCTCAAGACAATTAATTTTATCTATATTAAACAATACTTAACTAACTTTAAAATTAAGAACCTTCTTAAAAACAAAGCTTTAATTATTTACTTAAATCAATAATAGCAGAAAAACCAGAATTTCTTACTAATTTTCTTTATTAATCCAATTTATTACTCTTTTCTTAACTTTATATTTTACAATATGCATATATTTTAATACTAAAAAATTTACTTATTAAATTTACTGAACTCTTTTTTACTAAACTCAATTATTTATATATCTTTCATTCCCATTATTCAATTTCATTTTATCCAATTGCAGATTGCTATAAAGTAGCATTAATTTTGCTTGATTATATTTATTTCTTTATAACAAATATCAAACAATTTACTATCAAAAATTCATTAAAAAATTAGAGCTTTATTCTCTTAAATTCTTGATGAAATACAATTTTAAATATAATATATTTAAACTCTTATTTAGTATCTACAATAATAATTGATTTATAATTACTGTAACTCTTAATATTTCTAAATCTAAATTTTCTAATACTTTTCAAATTCTATTATTCAAACTATATATTAATAACTTCAATACATAATATACAAACTTCTTTAAAGCTTATCAAAAACAATTCACAGATATAAATAAAGACAAAGTCAAAAACTATATTAAATACCAAATTGTAACTACATTCACTGAAGAATACAAAAAACTTCTTTCTTTAAATTTTCAAATTACAGAATCTACTTATCTTCAAAATTAGTTTTTTTTAATTACAAAAGCTGCACTATTTCATATTCATATATGTAAAGATAAAGACTGCAAACTTTTACCTAAAGACACAAAACACAATTTTAAAAATATATTTATTCACTTCTTTAATAAATCCTTTGAAACTTTTTCAGCACTTTCAAAAGAAAATACTATTCCTAAAACAACACTACTTACTCTTACCTAATAAATTTTCTTATTTGACCAACAATACACTGCAGCTTTTATAAGACTATTTTATTACACACTCCAAATAAACTTGTACTCAAAGCAGATATAAAATTTGTTGAAATTAATACTACAGAAACTAATCCAAAATATACAGCTTACTATCTTTACTTCTATCTAAAAGCTTATTTAAATATTGCAGCCACAAATAACAGTATTGCAGATCTTGAACTAAATAAAACTTTAGAAAAATTCATTAAACCTACTATTAGCTTATATATCTTAGCACAAATAATTCTCTATTATCATATCCAAAGCCAATCAAAATTCTTTATTATACAAATCCAACTTGATTATGATCAAAAATATCTTCTTGAAGTAAAAAAATTCATTATTAAACACTATGATATTAAAATTTCTTCAATACAAAATAACATTTTTTTCCTATTGTTATAAAACAATTTATTATTATTTTATTATTATTATTAGTTATTATTATTTTATTATCTTATTATTATTATTTAGTATTAGTT
>CAJVQA010007623.1:0-13667 GCA_910591915.1 Cetraspora pellucida | reverse complement strand
AAGGACTTATCTAGTGTTTGCACTGTCTGATTTGTCAGTTTGCATTCCTCTGTGTAACTCCAACATTGCACGGATGCTCCATGACCTGCCAGTCATGCTGGTGCGACTGCCATTACAGGTATCCTAACCCAATCATTAGTAACAGTTGCCGTAATATGAATATTATATAGGTGATTATCCAAATTTTTACCGTCGATGGGATTTGAACACCCAACCTACCACTTGGGGGGTTGACAACCTAACCACTTTACTAGGTCGCTACACCCCTTCTTTATTAATATTCTTAAAACTATATATATACATAATTATATAGAATTTTCTAATAATAAGTTTGGTATTACTTGGTTATCCTAATAATATCTAAGTGCAATTTGCTGCATTATTTTAGTCAGAAATAGACTGCTTGTCTAACTATTTAAAGTCAAACCAAAAGAGATTTCTCTTTTCTATAACAAGTATATTAATTGTTTTCAATGCTTCTTTCTTTACTTATTTTATTTTTCTATTTTTTTTTTTTTATTTTCTTTTAATATTTATTTTTCATTTTTATTTCAATTAGTTTTTCTTTTTTATTACTATTTTTTTTTATTTTATTCATTATGTTGAAGTTTTTTTCTTATTCTTGTACTTTTTCATATTGAATTCTCTATACTTAATTATAAAAAGTGTTTTATACTATTCTTATTACTATATTTATATACTTCTGTATTATATTTTTGTTTAACAGCTGTTTGAGTTCTTTTTTAATTTTTAATGTTGTAAGTTCTTTTATTAATGTTTTTCTGTTTTCAATTTCCTCTTTTTTGTTTTTCAAAAAAATGTTTTATATAGCACTTATAATAAAATTTTATCTTTTTTTTGTTTTAAATTCATTCCAAATTGTTGTTACTAACACTTTTTGAATCTACTTCTATAAACTTTTTTATCTATTGCAGCTTACTATATGTGTTTAGGTTTTTATCTTTTTTTCTTAACAAATCTGGCAGTTTGTTGTTGTATATACTTTTGGTCTTCTTCTATTTAGTTCTTCTAATATTAATAGACTGTCTATTATATACTTGATTGTTGTAGCTTTTTATGTACTAAGTTTTTTTGATGTATAGTATATTCCTCTTGTTTTGTTTATTTTTTTTCAAAACTTGTTCAGTTTTTAACTTTAGTATTTTGATTGAATTTGTTTCTTTTTAACTAGTTTCAATTTTGATATTTGCAATTATTTTATAAAAAAGTCTTATTGGTATATCAATTTTTTTGTTTTCTTATTTTAAATGATATTCTATCCTATTGCACTTGATCTTTTCTATATAAATTATTTTTTTGGCATTTGCTTCTTTTTTTGCAAATAAATTTGCTTTATTATTTTACTTATTTTCATTATAACTTTTTATTTTAATTATTTCTATTTTAATTAGATCTGTAATATTTATTATTTATATTGCATTTTTCTTTTTAAGAATTTTTTTATCTCTTATGCTTTGAGTTGTTTTGCTAATATTTTTTAATACTGTAATGATATCTGTATATATTTCTATACTTTTTTTTTTAATATTGTTAAAATTGCTAATTATATTGCTACCAGTTTTGCTATTGATGCTAAAGGCTATTTGTTGAATTCTAATGACATTTTTTCTTTTGACCAGTTCTTTTCATCTTCTAGTTGTACTTAACTAATACTCATCTTTCTTATATTATTCTTTATATTCTTTTTGTATAATATTTCATTTGTATAAAATATATATTTGTATTTGTTTTTTTTTTGTTTCTTGCTAAGATTTTTATTAAATAATTCATAATTTTATTGTTTAGTCTTTGTTTTTTAATTAACTCTATCTCTAATTTTTTTATTTGTTTTAGTTCTATTAGATTTCTTTCATCTTTTTTCTAATCTTCTATTGTTCTGTTGTTTATTATTTGTTCTAGTATTGCATTGATCTTGTTATTACTTTTCTTGCTTATTGTTTCTAAAATTATTTTTATATTATAATTTTGTCTTATTTATTTCTTGCACTTGTTCATTGTCTGTTTTGGTTTGTTTTTACAGCCTTTACATTTATTTATTTCTGTAGTTGTTTTTATCTTTTTTTTCTGCATTAACTAATACTTTGTTAGAACCTTTTTTTTTTCTTCTTGATTATTTTGCTAAGTTGTTAGTTGTGCTTTGGCCTATGTATAATTCATTTTTTTTTTTAATTTTTTGATAACTTTGTCTATTTAATCTTTAATGCTGTATATTGTAGTTATTTATTTTGTAATTAGTATAGATTTTTCTGTTTGTTTGTATTACTAGTATTTTCTTTTCTATTTTACTAAACTATTTGATTTTTTCATTTATATAACAGCTTTTGATGACACTTAAGTTGTTTTTATATAATTAGGTCTTTATTTTTTAGATCTATAAGCTGGTTTAGATATAACAATCTTCATTTATTCATTGTATTACTACTTGTTACTTATGTTTTTGTTTCTATAATATTTTTTATTTTTTTTATATTTGTACACTTTTTATAAACTATTTTTTCTTTTATTTAGCTATTGTATAACAAATCAGATTGTTTTTCAATATTTCTTTTCTTTTAGATTTTTTTATGATTTTAAATATTATTTGTTGAACCTGCATTTTGGCATTCTTGCACTATTCTAAGTTTTGTTAGTTCATTTAACTTATTTTTTTGTTAAGTTTTAAAAAGAAACTACTTATTTGCTTTGTTATTATTTTTTAACTTAGTGATTTGCAATTGTTTAAGTCTTTGTACTCTACTATGTAGTTGTTTAATATTTTTATCATATTATATTTATGTTTTGCTAGACATATTAATGATTGATGCATCTTGTTAATCATTCTTTCTGGCATTTTCATTAGTGATAGAAAATATCCTAATTTTAAAATTATTATTGTATTATTTATATTATTACAAGGTTGCAGCTTTCTTGGTACAATATAAACAAATAACAAAATCACTTAGTACAGTAAATAACTATTGCAAATATATATAGAATAGAGATGTAGTAGTTCACTTTATTATATAGCAGCAGGCAAATAGTTTAAGATAATAACAGTATATAGATTAATATTATTAAACAAATACACAGTAATAAACTTGCTTGTAAAAATTATTTTAGAGAAGAAATATTACTTTTACAAGTTAGAAATAAAGATCAAAAGGTCTAAGTCAAAGTATAAAAACTTGAAATTAGCAGAGAAGATAAAAAAATACTCTTTATATATTTTTTTATCTAGTAGGAATAGTAAGAATTTAAGTAACATTACTTGATACTATATTTGAGTTAATGAAAGTTTGAACAATATTAGATATTATTGTACTTGAAATAGTAAAAGTTTGAATAATAATAAATGATACTATACTTGGAATAGTAGAAATTGTGCAGAGGTAACTAAAAATATTGTTTATATTATTTGTTATTTGTATTTAAAATACTTGAAACTTGTGTTTAGACACTTGGATTTGTGCAAAAGCACTTAGAAGTTGTACAAAAATATTTGAAGTTTGTGTAAGAACACTTGAGATTTATGTTAGAAATATTTGGAATTCTTATGCTATAACACTTGACATAGTAATTTGGTACTAAGATATGTAAAATTTGTACAGAGATACTTGAGATTTGTAAGATAATAATAACATTACAGATGTTATTCAGTGTTATGTAGCTGTATTACATTTCTAATAACCAATTAAGATCTTTTTATTTATCTACTATATAATATAAATATTAGCTAACTAATAATTAATAATAAATACAATATATAAAATAGAATAATAAATATATATATAACTACTAATATTATTATATAAAAACTCTTTTTACTGATCTTTATAATCAAATTTGAAGCAGAAAAAAAACTATAGAAAATGCAAAAACTGTTAAATCAAAGTACAGAAGCCAACTAAGCAAAAAAAAAGCTAATAAAAAATTAGCTATAGTTTGTTAGAATAGTAAAATAAGAAAATAGCAATATAATAATTTAGAAGCAACTCTTTCAAAATTTTTGTAGTTTCAGAAAAAATTTTTTAAAAAAATAAAAAAACATAGAAATTCAATATTGCAAATCATACATATGACATATAAATTAAGATGAAATAAACAATAAGCATAATAAGAAATAAACAAACAGATGCATAATCATATAGATAAATAAACAAATACAAACTTAAGAAGCAATCATATATTTAGTATATCTGATAAAGCTATAAAATAATGCAAAAAGTATTACACAGAAGGTTCAATCAGTATCTACAGAAACTGGCTAGTATAATAAACTAGAAAAATATCAAGGCTTGTTTGGTAAATTAGACAAAGCACAGAAGAAAATATTAGAAAATTATAAACTAAAAGTCTTAAGAAAAGATGTAGAATTAGCTAAACTTATTGGCACTAAGTCAGTACTAGTCTGTGTGTTTAGAAATTTAATAGAGTTATATAACTATTGTAAATATGTGCAAGCAAGAGATAGTGAAAAACTAAGAAAAAGTAGTGATCAGCAGATAAAAGAGACAAAGGCAAACAGATAAGTATTGCTAAAACAAGAATGTGACTGTTTAGATTATAATATTATAAAAAAATAGATAGCTGAACTCAAATCAAATGAGAAGAAAAAGAAAGAAATTAGTATCAAAAAAGAAAGCATACAAGTTGAGAAGGCAATAAAAATATAAAGTTAGATAAAAAGTCAAGCATAAGTGAAAAAGATAGCAATAAAAAGACAGAAAAAAACAAGAAAATAATTGAAAATAGAAAACAAGTGCAAGAAAATACAGAAAAAAAAACAATGTATATAAAAGAACTATTGATAAGATGCAAAAACAAAAATAAAGTAAATAGTATTTATACAATATAGGAGATTTTAGCTAAAGTTCACATAGCATAAGTAAAAAAATATCTTCAATTTTATAGTAAAATTAGGTTTATAGGTTGAAAAAACTGTAAAACCAATAAAACTGCAATATTTTCAGTTAGATTTAAAAATAAGAAAAGAAAGGCAATGTTTGATCAAACATAATTAATACATTCTGAAGAGAGTAAAACCTGTAGAATAACTTCTGGTATCTTTGCAAGAGAAGTGTTAAAGAAAAAAGTATTATATAAAGCTATAGTTAAAAATATTTCAACAACAGCAATAGAAATATTGTTGCTAAGACAACTTAAAGCAGTTAAAACAAAGACAGTTTATATATTAGTAAACAGAAATAAGAACCAGTAAAAAACAGCATCAGTGTACTTTGAAACAAAAGAGAACCTTAGGGTGGTTACAGAAAGAGAATTATACTACTATAATATAAGATTAGAGTGAAGTATCACAAGATCTTTCAAGATTGATGAAACAGAAAGAAAAGAAGTAAAAGAAGTAAAAGAATGCCAGATAAACAAAAATACACAACATAAGAAGTTTGTAAAAGCCAAAAAAGAAGTTAAGAGAAGTAGGATTGACAAAAAAAAATATAAAAACAATATTTGATTAGAAGTAATTATAATTAAAGAGCCAAAAAGTAATTTGCAAGATACTCTTAACAGAATTTTAAAAAGACTAAATAAAATAGAAGAAAGACAATTAGAAAGTATACTTTCAAATTACTTCTAAAAGTTGTCATAGGTATGGTTCAGAAAAAGACAACTATTTTATTAGATAAATTTAATAAAAGTGATAATAATATAACAGGTATTAAGATAGCATGTCACAATATAAATAAGATAAAGAACAATAAGATCAAGCTTAAGACAATAGTCAAGTAGTAAAAAAAAAGAAAGTTGAGACTTTAAGATTAGTAGAAATGAACTGTAATAATAAGAATCTTAGATTTAGTTTAGAAGATAAGTATTTTAAAAGGTTATAAAAATGAGAGATAGTTATAAAAAAGAAAAGATCAGGTGTTAGGCTATTAGTAAACCAAAAATGAGAGAAACATATAGGAAAAGTCTATAGATTTGAGAAGTATTTGGTTAGATCAAGGTTTTATTTCAGTCAAATAGAAATTATAATAGAAGTAGTATATATTTCTCTAAATAACAAAACTATAACCAAAAAATTACAACAAGTAATAGTTAAAATATATATAAAAAGAATATGCAACTTGTAGTTTATAGTTATAGATAATTTTAATCATATAGTTAGTAGCAAGTTAGACAAATTAAGTAGTAGTAGTAGCAGTAATTTCAAGACCTTTTCATTACATAGGTGGTTAATAAATCAGAAGTTTAGTAATATATATAAAATATGTAATTTAGAGCTAAGAGGTTATATATGGTCAAAACAAGGTGTACAAACAAGAATAGACCAAATATGAGTTTTAGAAGATCTACAACTAGAGGTAGAGCAAGCAGAAATTATTGATACAAAGTTTGTAACAGCTAGTAACTATAGCATTGCTTATGTATTATTATCTTTTAAGCATTTAATTAAGATATAAAATATAGTAAAAATGAAAAAAAGAGGTATAATAAGAACAACCTATCTATATAATTCTATATAATAAAGCAACAAAAAAAAATTATAAAGATTATCAAACAGACCTAGAGTATTATCTGTTGAAGAATAAGAAGTTCAAGATACTTGAATAAGTAGGATATATTTTTGATATAGATAAAGCCTAAGACATAATATTTAATATAATAAAAAATATAGCCAATAAAAACATATCTAAGAAAAAGATAATATGAGAAAAAAACAGCATTAAAAAAAAGAAAAAAGCAACAATGCTGCATAGAGGAGTCATGACACTTAGTAAATTGTTATGAAAGATTTTAATCTTTTTGTACTCTTTCTAATAATGGATCATAGAATAAAAAGGCAGTAAATAAAAAGAAATTTGAGCTTAAATTAGCAGAGTTCAACTTAGAAAAAAGAGAATAAACAGAGAGTACAGTCTAAAAATAAGATATATCAAAAATAATAATGTAGCAGATCTTGTAATGTAAAGTTAGTTGGCAAAAAGACAGTGGCAAGCACTAAAGTTAGTTGAAAAGGTAGAAGCAGATAAATATACAAAAGCTAAAATTAATGCTTCAATAAGCAGAAGATGTAAAAGAATTAATAAAGAAATAGAAAGAATGCTTACTGGTATTTTAAACAGATCTTACAACAAAATCAGAATTAACTGAATGTTAAAATATAAAAAAAAGAAACACATCCTATATAATAAATCAAGTACAGTATTAGAATAAACAAAAGAACATTTTAGTTTGCAGTTCAAACAAAGAAATGTAGTAGATAATGGAAAAGTAATAGAAGAGTTTTACAAACCACTCATGAAAGTTAAAGAAGAGTAGTATGAGAGCTTGAAGGCAGAAATATTAATTAAAAAATGGCTAGAAATAATTGAAGAAACAAAAAATAAAACTGTCTTTGAATTTTCGAATATTAGATATAGGTTGATTAAAGATGCAAGTAAAAAGACACAAGAAATTTTTAGAAAATTTGCAGATATATGTTTTAAGCTTGGAAAAATACAATATAAATAGAAGTTGGTACAAGTATACCCAATACCAAAAGGTAAAGACTAGGGTTATAATTTCTGTAACATTAGGCCAATTGCACTTCTAAAAACATTTAAGAAGTGCTTAACTAAGGTGTTGGCAAAAAGAATGTTTAAAACAATAGCAGAAAAAGAAATTCTCAAAAGTCCAAACTATGCAGGCTTACTAGAAAACTTAACAAAAGAAGCAATTTATATAGTAGAAATGTTGAGAGAGAATGCTAAAGAGAGTAGTAAAAAGCTGTAGTTGTTAATGCAAGACATAAAGAAGGCATTTGATTCAGTATCAATGAGGTCACTTTGCTTGGCATTACAAAGAATTAAGTTGCCAAAAGAAACAGTAAAATTTATAATAAAGCTATATTATAAAAGAGAAGTTAGCATTATAATAGAATTTGGAACTACAGAAACATTTGTTGCAGGTAATAGAATTGAACAAGAAGAAACAATTTCTCTATTGCTTTGGTAAATATTTTATGATTCATTCTTAAGAAGAGTTCAAGATAAGACAAGTTTAAGATATGAAATTAAGGCATATAAAGTACTAGATCTACAAATGAATAAGGTTAAAGAAAGAAGAACAAGACAAGCAGCAATAGCCTATGCTAATAACATGACCTGAATAGTGAAAAGCAAAGAGGAGATGCAAGCAATTGTGCAAATTTCACAAAGATTTTTTAAGTTTAACAATATTCAGATCAATAGTGCTAAGTCAAAGTTGTTGGCAATTAATCCAAGTATGAGAAAAGAAGAAAGATGAGTGATAATAGATTTGGATCAAGTATAAGCTGAAGGAAAGTGTACATTAACAAGAATGTTAGAAGTATGGTTAAGTATAAAAGCAAATAAAAGATTAATTATTAAAAAGATAAAAAATATTATATAGCAATTTATAAGAAGCTTATAGTTTAAGAAATTAACTATTAGCTAGCTAATATATATTAACAATATATATATAATACTTAAATTGGTATACATATTGCAAACAGCAAAAGTGCATAAATCACTTATATCAGCCAATAATTAAATTGATTAAAAACAAAATAGGTCTGCTAGCAACTGTAAGGAATAGTATAATTATGCATCAAGATTTAGAAAGATGTAAAGTGCTAAGTTAGGAAGTATTTAATAATTAGCTGATTTCTTTATAAAAAAGACTGAATGAGCCAGACCAAGTTGGTAAAGTAACAAGAATACATGTAAAACAAGGCTATGCTTGAGCAGGATTGATATTAGAAGAGATAAATATGCTATATGCAAGTAATTTAAAAAAGATATAAAAAAGAAATCTTGCATGCTTGATACTGCTATAAGCAAGTGAAATAGGTTTAAAGATAAAGGCAAAAGGAGTTCTTTGGCAAGTTTTTGGTATAGGTAAAACTGTACAAAGCTTGTTAGAAAATAAAACATTTAAAATAGCTTGTAAAAAACTAATGCAGAGTAAATTGTTTTTTGCATAGCAGTTAATAGATCAAGAAAGTAAAAGAATGATTATATAGAAAAAATTTAGAGCATTATGTACAAGTATGCAAAAAAAATAAAAAACAAAATGGTTTGCTGAAGTTGAACAGAAGATGTTAAGAAACCAAGTAAATAGAACTGTCTAAACTGAGTTTTAAATGCAAGAGACAAACATTATAGCAATAAAAATTAAAGAAGTTATTACAAGATAAAAAAAAATAAGAATGAGTGTTAGTGAATAAAGAAAACACTAAACCAATAGTAGGCAAAGTAGTCAAAAAGAAAAAGAAAAACATACTGATAAATTATTAGAGCATATCACAAGTTGATGAAGAAAGTTACTTAGTACTTGTAGAATGTGACAAATATAATCTGAGTAATAGTAATAATACAAGTAATTGTCAATGTTGGATTAAGAAAAATGCAATAGTAGGAGTATTACTAGGAGTAAGACAGATGCATAAACAAAAGGTATCAGTCTTGCTTAAAGAATTAAAAGAGTACAATAAGTGTTGTATAGAAAAAGATAATATAAATAATGAAAGAGTCATAAGTGAAAAGTTAACAGTATATAGTCATAAAATTAGTTTATTAAAAATGCAAAGCCTAAGCAATAGTTTAGAGAATATGCTACTAAAGCAGTTAAAGAAGAACATTATAGACAAGTATATAAAATACAAGTTTTATACAGATGGGTTATTAGTAAAAGAAAAAAAAAGTATAAAATAGATGCAAGTTGGGTGCAACTTAGTAAAGATGAAAATAAGGTTATAATGAAAGGTAAAGTTAGGTTAGAAAAATGGCTATTATTAACAAAGACAGAGTTAGTAGCAGTATTGATGATAGTTTTAGTTATAGTTAGTAATAGTAAAATAGTAATTAAATTAGATAGTTCAACAGTGATTACAAGTCTGAAAAGAAAGAAGTTTATGTGTAATATTAGAGCATAGAGTAAAGTCAAAACTTTCAAATTAATAATAAAGATCAAAAATATATGCAGGTTAAAAAATATTGAACTAGTACTAGTCAAGATTAAAGCACATAATGGAGTAGTATTGAATAAAAGAGCTGACAAACTCATAAAAAGACATATTGTTAGATAAATGCTCAAACTTAAAACTTGAAAAAAACTGCCAAATTTTATATACATTGTACTAGAAAGAGTCAGTTGTAAAAATACCTACAAAAAAGTTTGTGAAAACATTAATGAACATGATAAATGATGCTAAGTGATGATGCTTAAAGAGCTTAAACCAAATTCTGAAGTTCAAAAAGATTAAAAAACATTGTAGAAGAAAAACAGAAGTCTAACAAAAATCAAATATAAATTACTAGAGGTAAGTAAGAAGATAGCATTTAGAATTAAATATATAAGCAATAGTTTATTAGTTCTTAATGTACTAAAGAAGAGAGTATTAGACATATACAAGACAGATGAATATAAAGAATGCTATAAGGAACAAGTGACATTGATACACTTACTTAGATATGAAAAGTATAGAGAGAATTGGAACAATATTAAAGAGTTGGCATGCTGGTTGGTATGAAAAAAGCTTAATAAAGTAGATAAAAGCAAGGTTACAAAACTTGAGTTAAACAAAATACTTGTTAAAAAAACTAAAGCAGATAAGGTTAAGCATCATAAGTTATATATATATGGCTTAACAATAGAAAATATATTTAAGGAATTATATATGAAGCAAGTGTTATGAAGAGGTACAAAACATTCTATAAAACTATATATTAAGATTGTAGAAAAAATGTTTAGAGAAGAAATATGATAAAAAAAGATGCAAAACAGTAACCAAATAGAAAGATGAAAATAGAATAACCTCTAAGGTAAAGCAATACAAAATAAAGAGAGATGAAGATGAAAGTTACAGTTTAAAAAGAATCAAAAGTAGAAGAGATAACAAAAAAACTATATCAAGTAAGACAAAAGTTAATAAGAATAAAGAGAGAGAAACAGAATGTGTTTAGCTATTTAATGAAAGGATGAATGAAATAGTACAGAATAAAACTAATTTTTTCTAATTCAGTTCTTAACAGAGCTAACAAAGTCTCCTAGTTTAGACATAAACTGGTATAACAAGTCATATTTGAGTGCAGTTTCTGTACTTGGGTAATGTCAGGCTTGCAATTTCAAAACATAGATTACTAGAAATAGTTTTTTTTTTTTTTTTTTTTTTATTAATATAATATTAAGTAAAAAAATAATAATACATAAATATACCAATTAGATATAATGTATAACTAAAGAATTATTCCTAAACTACACTATTGTTGCTATGTATATCTAACTACATCTAGTGTAATATTATTCTCTTATTTTTTGTTATTAGTTAAGTTAACTATTGTTAATATTTAACTACAAAAAAGGTAAAGAACCTCTTAGGATTGTTGGTTTAATAAAAGCAAATATGTATAGTAAAGTTTTGAGAAAGAAGTTTAATAATAAAAGAATTTATATTAGTATCACAGGTAAAGATAGTATTATTAGAGTTTGTTGGTTTTGAGATAGGTAAGTAGATATTGTTTTTTCTTTTTATTGAGGTAGTGATTTCTCATGCTGACTCTTACTCATGTTGTTTAACATTTTGTGTTTGCCAGATCATAGAATTGAACCAAGTGAGTAGTGAGTTTGATAATGCAATAAGAAAGTTATTAGTTAATTTTTTTAGAATAGGTTGTAGTTGTTTGTAATGATCTAGGGTTAGTGTATTCTGAATAAGTAATAGTAATAAGTTATTTGTATTGAGATTTGAAGAAAGGTTATTTAGAATTTGCATTATTGTATGTGATAATGTTTCTGATAAGTTTAGAGAGTTTAAAATATTTGTTATTTTGTTGGTAAGAATAATATTTGAATTGTATAAATAAAGAGAACATTTCAATAAGTGTTCAGTATTTTCATATTGATTACAGAATAAGCAGTTCAGAGTTAGATAGAGAGTAAGATAGTGAATATTTAAATTAGACATTGTTAGTAAGTTGTTAAATAGTTTTTGTTTCTAAGTGAATATAGATTTAGATTAGAGTTTTGAGAATTAATAATCTCAGTTAGTAGTTGGATGTTTATAATAGAAAGGTTCTTTAATGGTTTAAGTTAGAGGAGTTTGTTAAATGTTTGAATTGATAGTAAGTTTTTACAAAATTTACATAATTTGTATGTTATTAGGATTTGATTCTAAGTAAAGAATAAAAAAAAATAAAAGTAGTTAAGATTAAGTTCAAGCTTAGTTTTGCTAGCTCCATGTTTAGCTAAAGTATCAGCTATGTTATATAATGTGTTATTTGAATGTGATTTGACTTTGTATATGGTGTAATTAATGTTTTTGTGTTTAGTTAATAAGTTTAGAATGTGGATAATATCTTAATTATTTTGTTTAGTTTGCGAGTTGTAGTTGTAGAGTATTGAGTATATAAGAGTTTAGATAGTAGATAAACTATTGAGACAAATATAAATTTGGTATTTAGAAGGTAAAATGAGAAATAGGAAAATAAGAGCTGCAAGTTCTGCTCTTGTGGAGTTTAGTGCATAAAGTATAGATGCATTAAATTTAATTTGTATATCATTTTCAAGTATTCAAGTAATATCAATAGAAATATTATATGTTTGAGAGTTTATTATTAAGGCATCAGTATAGAAATGAAGATTGTTTGAGTTAATTTATAGTATTTTTTTGTGCAGGTCTATAAGTTAATTTTGGTATATTGAATTATGTATTATATTTTGGATTAAAAAAATTTCTGAAGAGAGTAGTAAGAGTGTAAGAAAAGTTTGCAGAGCTGGTTTGTATAATTTTGCATGTATGTTTTGAAGTGCTTGAATTTTTTGAGTATTGATATTAAGTTCGAAATAGTGTTTTCTTTTTTGTGTTTTGCATTTAAGATTGATAATTTGTTTATAATTTAGTTGAAAATTTGTAAATGTTGAAGAAATATGAATTATGTTATGTGTTATTGTAGTAATTTGGTATTTTTGAAGAATTATTTGGAAATTAAGTGTTTATTATTTTGCCAATATGTCAGTTTTCAGGTAAAATGTAAAGTGTTTATGTGTTTTTTGGACTATTGTATTGAGATGTAATTAAATTAATTGTGTTTAAAAATGAATTAATTGGTTTAAGTTGCAGATTAGGCTATATATATTAAATAGTAGAAGAAGAAATTTTATTTAAAAGTATTTTGAACCAGTTTGGAATAGGACCTCAGAGTAATTTATGAGTTCTAAGATAGATATTTTTCCAGAGAAGTAAGTTGCGATTATCAGCTATGAGTAATTGTTTAAGAAAAAGGATTTTATTGTTTTTAAAACTTAGTATTATTGGATTATCTAGAAGTAGAATAAAGTTGTAAATATTGTTTAGTTGGTTGGTTTGTTTATAGATTGTTAGCTGGTAAATTGATGAGTTGTTAAGAGAAATATTATTTTTATAAAGATAAAATAATTATGATATTATAATGAAATTAGAAGTTTTTCTATAATTTTTAAGTATTGTATCTTGAGATAGAGATGGCTTCTATATTTTAAAGATTCATTCTTTGGTTCAGTATATAGAAATTTGATTTAGAAGTGTGTTAGTATTGAAGCATTTTTCTATGTTATTGTTACCAACTTGTTTTTTTTTTTTTTTTTTGATATTAAGGTGACCTCTTTGGTCCGAGCTTTTTATTAATACTTATAGTGAGTACATGTTTTATATAGATGTATCTATA
>CAJVQA010007622.1:0-13668 GCA_910591915.1 Cetraspora pellucida | reverse complement strand
AGTTTGATTGCTAGTCTGAATGCATAGTTAAAATTGTTGTATTGTGTAAAGTTGTATTGATAAATGTGTTTTAAAAAAAAGTTGAGTGTTTGTAGATATGAAAATAGGAGTAGATTTACACATGTTAGCCATTGATTGTAGCATAAGTCTGGGTCATAAATTGGTTCTTGTGATGCTTTCTTGATGTTTGATGATGAAATAAAATTCAAGGAAGTAGAAGATTCTTCTGTAGATTCACTCACTATATGCTTGGCTCTCACAGCTGTGAAGAGTGCCATAGCCTGCTCTGTACATTAAGTCTGGCCATCATTAACTTGGTTCTTCATGTAAATGGACTTAACCACCTATCTACATACATCATTCTCTTTTGAAAATGGCTCATTATTAATGAAGAACATCATGATTCTAGAAGCAGTGACTACTTTTATGAGTACTACAGAAGAATTTATTGAAAAAGAATCTCTTTTTTATTTTTTAAGAAGAGTGACTCTTCAATTGAGATTGGTATTTCAAATTTAATATTGAATTTATTGTGAAGGATTATTTCTGCTTCTGGTAAGGCTTTTTCTTTATAGAATTTGGTTATTTCAGAATAATTTACAGAATTGCCTTGTGTGCAATCAAAATATGTAATGACTCAAGCTAGAAAGTTAGTATCAATTAGTTTTGCTGTAAGGAATTCGATGGCTTGTTGTTTATTTATTTTGTTAATATTGTGATTTTGAGCAGCAGTATTATGATATATAGATAAATATTGATAAAAATAAAAGCCTTGTTGTTTAGAATTAGTTTTGACAGAATTAGAAGAACAAGTGTACTCTTTTGTCTTTGTTGCTAGTTCATCGAGAGAATTGGTTTTGTAAATGTAGCTTTATGTTTGTCTTTAATGTAAAATATAGATGCATCAAGGAAAGGTTCATTCCATGTTTTAGTATCTTCTTTGGAATAGGTTTTGTAAGATGTTTTAAATATATCTTTAATAAGTGTAGATGAGTTGTATGTAGGTTGTAGTATAAAGGTCTTCTTTAAATTAGTATTAGCTTCTTTTGTTTTTTTTTTTGTATCAGTTGGTTTAAGATAAGAACATTTAGGGTCTGTACAAATAAGTACATGATAGTTGGCATGTTTAAAGGTTTCATGACATCATTTTTGAAAATTAGTTGGTTTAATGAATTCAATGTTAGTTGGCAAAAGATTTTTTAGATATGAAATAATGTGTTGTTTGAATCATATTTAAGATAGTTAGATACTTTGGTTTTATTAATTGTATTAGAAAATTGTCAGCTATATAATGGGAAGGCTTTTTTAAACTATTCATTGAAATAACTAAGTGAATTTTTAAGTAATGGTATGTTATATTTGTTAAGAAAAAGAGATTTCAGAAGATTAAAATTCAGTTTGATGTTAAAGCAGTTGTCTATTTTAATAGAAAGATATTGTTATTTTTTGTCAAAATCAGTAACCTTAGATGTTATTTTAAATCTTTTAGGTCTAAGTTTAATATCTTTAGCAAATTTTGTATAGTTGATTGCTTGATAATTATTAGAAAGGTATAAGTGTAAGTGAGTGAGATTGAGACAAAATTGTAAATAGTTTTCAGTTTTAATTAACAGAATTGTTGCAAAAAAGTCAAATATTTTAGGATAGTTGAGTATAGTAAAGAAAACTGTTGTAAATATGTGAATAAGTTTTTTAAGGCTTTCTTTTAGAATATTAAAAGGAATTGTTACAGCTTTATCTGTTTCAGAATTGTGTTTTTGGATTAGGTTAATGAGAAATTTTGGTCTAGTACTAGCTATTTGTCTAATCAACAGATAGAAACTAGCTTTAAGTATATATTTAGTTTCTGTGACTTCTTTAAGGACTTTATCAAGATAAAAATTATATAAGTATTCTTTAAGAAAATTGAAGAGTTGGCATAATATCTTAGTTTCTAATTTTGTATGATTTTGCATTTCATCAGTAACTGGGAAGTTTGCTAACTAGTCAAATGATGAGTTAAGTTTGGGTCTTGCTGCTTGACTGTAGAATTGTTGTTGTTCGTTGTTACTTGTTTCATCTGCAATAGAACTAAGAGGTGTAAGTTTGGAAATGAGAGAAATTTTGATAATAGATTATTTTTGATATGAGTTTTGTTGTTTTTGGTTAATTTTATTGTTTTTATTTTGTTTTAATAATTCTAAAAATTTTTTGAAAATTAAAATTTTTTCTCTTTAGATAATATAACAAATTTAATTATGAGAACAGTTTGGATTTGTATAGGAATAAGTGCTTTAGTTTGAATAATAAGTTTGAGTTTAAGTTTATGAATACATTTAGAATGTACTGGAAATTCTTTAATAATAAGAATAGATTTGTTGAAAAGTGAGTATATATTATTTTCTAAGAAAGCACATAAAATATTTTATTTTGACAAATAATACAAATATGTGCATGATGAGAGTATGCTTGGATTTGAGAAGTTTGTTTTGAACTAGATGAAGTTTCTTGTTGAGTTGTAGAATAGTTTAAAGGAAATGGTAATAGAGGAACAATAGTTGTTTTTGTAATTGGTAATTGAGGGATAATTTCTTTAAGTTGTTTGACTTGTTTAGCTATAATATCAATATTCATATATATGAACTTTTAGGAAGAAGAAGGAAGGGTTGCTTGTCTAAATAGAATGTTGAGATTGCTGAAAGTAAAAAGAATATGAAATTTTTGACAGTAACAGTGAACAATGGTAGGTTGAGTAAGAATTTTAAAATAGTAAAAAAATTTAGCAATATTGCATTCAGATGAATTAAATACAAATGACATTACTTTAAGTTGTATAGGTTGCATTTCTCTAATTATTGTATCATAATGGTCATTATACTTATTATAGAAATAGTCAAGATCAAAATAATCTGACTCTTGAAAAGTCAAAGTAGGCATTCTATTTGATAGAGAAAGAAAAATACTACAAGTATACTTAAAAATAAAACTTAATATTACTTAGTAAAATTTTTTGTTATTAACTATTAAAGTTTTTAATATATAAGGTTTATAATAGCAAGGGTTAACTTGACAGGGATATGATGTAATACTGCGACTACTGCAGCTGCTGCAGTTTTATGTAATCTTGAGAACAATTTTGTGTAGCCTATGTAGTACAAGGTGTAACTGGTATGACAAATATGACTTAATATAACAATTCAGTTACATATTCCAAAAAAGCCTTGTAATAGTGTACAAAATCAAATTAGTAAAAGAAGAAAAACCAATAAAAATTTGTATACTATTTTAAATAATATTAATTAGTTTACTATGAAAATGATTGTAGTAATGGTTTAATGTTACATAAAAATCGTATAAGAGAAAAAAAGTTAGAAGTAAATGAAAAAGAATTTGTTAAAGAGTTTACAAGAGAGTTAAGCTATTTTTTAAGATATCTCCATTAATATTAGGCCTATTGAGTTCATTTAGACCTTGTTTTGATCGGAGAATTGAGCTCTACAACTTTTCTTAGGACTATAAAGTAGGTTGTAAAGCTAGTTGTTGAGAAATAATTAAAGAAAGAATTTAGAAACCCAAAGGCCATTATTGTAGTATTAAACTGCGAGTTTGAGAGCTATCTCTTTAAGACTTTCGAAATATATATAAAATTAGTAGCTAAGCAAGTTTACTTAAGACTCCAAAGTTAATTATCTTAATAAAATAATCAGATATTAATGATTTTAGTACTAACGAATTTTTAGTTATTTTTATGTAAAAATAATTTATGAAAAGAGTTCTAGAATACCTTGATCCTAAATTGTATCTTCAAAATTATCCTTAAAATAAATATCAAATTTGTAACAAACAATATACAATTGATATATATATATACATATAAAATAATTTAAGAAGTAAATAAATATATATAATTATATATAGTATATATATAATATTGAATTGTTATCTCTTAATTTATTAATAAAAAGGTTATATGTATTAAACTAAAATTATATTTAGAATTAACTTAATTGTTAATTATATATATAAAATTTATATGATTGAAATTATATATTTTTTTAATATTACATTTTTATCTATTATATTTTACAGATTATTCAAAATTGCAATTATATTTATATTTTATATTAGATTAGACATGACTAAGGCAGTTACTAATTTTACTGATTATGTGGGTACATCAGGAAAATTTTAAAAGTAATATATATTATTAATAATTTCTAGATTACTAACAATATATAGCACCTTTTCTGAATATCATCATTAGTGATTAATAACAATATATAACAAAATTTCATTAAATTTTTTTAAACTTTGAATTTAGTTTTCTCAATAAGACTATATAAATTTAATATATTGATTTTCATAACATAAAACTTTTAAACAGACCTGGCTAGCTGGTTTTTTTTTTAAATTTTATATATAAAATTTTCATAAAATTTTTATAAATTTTTTTTAAAATCCCACTCAGTTATTAAAACATATAAAATTTTTTTTTACAAGTTTTCAAATTTTGATCTAGCTAGGTTATGAAAATCAATCAATTAATTTTGTATGGTTTAATTAATAATTCAAATCAGTTAAAATTTTTACTATAAATAGTATATATATTCAACTATATTATACTAAAATTTTAACTAATTTAGATTAATAGTTCTTAAAAAATCATTTGTAAATGATATTTAATTTTTTTAAAAAATTCAATTATTATTTATAAGCTATTTTTCAAGAAAAATTAATTCAAATTAACTAAAACTTTAGTATAATATAGTTGAATATATATACTATTTATTATAAAAATTTTATTAATTTGAATTACTAGTTACAAGAAAACTAAATTCAAAGTTTAAAAAAATTTAACAAAATTTATACAAATTGGTACTTATCAATAGTAATTATAATTATTTATAATTATTATATATCAATAATCATTATATATTGCTAGTAATATATATTAATATATAACAATTAATCGATACATATTGATTATTTTTAATTGATATATATTGATTTAATGCTATATATCAATATATATCTGCTTAAAAATTTTACTGATATGTATCACCAAATGCTTTAGACAGAGCTGCATTCTTCAACAAATAGAATATAAACAAAAAAACAAAATATAATCAACATTATAGCAGAAGATCTAAATACAAATTTAAATCCAGAAATAAATAGAAAAAGTCAAGCAACTGCTCAGAATAATCTTTTGTTAAAAGAAATTACAAAGGACTATATTAACTTAGCCTCTTTTTTTTTACAAATTTTTTTTTTTACTTTTTATTAAAAAATATATAACAATCAAATAATTGCTATTCAGTTAGACTATATATTCATAGATGAAAATTATAGCTACTTTAAATTAGAAACAAAAATAAAATTTGACAACTCAGACCATCTTTTAGTTAAATGCACTCTAAGCCTAAAATACAATTCTAAGCATTCAGCTATCTGAAAATTTAACCCAAATTCCTTTAAAAACAGACTGTTGAAAAAAAGAAGTACTAGAAGAAATCAAAGATGCTATCTTTATAACAAACTGAAATATATATAAGATCTATATTAAATCAATTATAAAGGCTTTCAAGAAACCTAAGGCTTCAGAAGACAAAATGAAAAAACTAAATAAAAAAGGCAGTCAAATAAAAAAAAACATTAGCAAGAACTTCTAATCAAACACATCTTTTCTCAATACTAGATATATTAAACTTACAAATTCAAACAGAACTAGAAGAGTTGGCAAACAAATAGCAATATCGATTAAAAACAAACTAAATAGAATTAAGAAAAAAATTTATTAAATACTTCTATTCATGCTTTAAAAGTAAAAGCTTACATTCAGTAACAACAAAAATACAGATATTTTCAACTTAAGAATAACATAATAATAAGGCAATTCTTAATTACATTAAGAAACAATATACTATAATTTATAGCAAAGAAAATATTAATAATAAAATAGCAGAACAAATTATAAAAAAGCTTCTGCAAGTCTTAACTCACATGAACAACAAGCTGACAGATCATATTATTTAAGAGAAAATCTCAACAGTTATCAGTTTATTACCAAATAATAAATCTCCAGGACTAAATAGTCTTACCTATAAGTTTTATAAGCTTGCAGAAAAACAGATTATACCAGTACTAGAAATAATTTTTAATCAAATATTAAACACAGAGACAATGTCTTTATTATGTTGTAAGAACCTAATTATACTAATACCAAAGAGCTGCATAATATAAATAATTAAAGACCAATATTTTTAATGAACTGTGATGCAAAATTTTTATGAAAATCATGTCAATTAGGCTAAACAATATTTGTAAAACAATAGTATTCTAGTATTAACAGAGCTTTATTGCAAAAAGATTAATTACAAACTTAGCAATAGATATTCTTGCAACTCTAAGAAACCAAAATAATGAGCTTAAAAAATACTAGATGCTTTTTGTAAACTAACAAAAAGCTTTTAATAGAATAAATTATAAATTTTTACAAAAAATACTAAAAAATATGAATTTTTTTAATGAAAAGTTCAGAAATCTGATAAAGAACCTATTTACTTAACAAGAAGTTTACATTTTGAACTTAGAAAACATCTTAAGCCCCTTTAAAGTAGAAAGAGAAGTTAGGCAAGAAGATTCTCTCTTACTTCTACTATATGTTATTGTATTTGAGCTATTACTAAATTTAATAGACAATAAAATAACAGAAATTAAAATCAACAAACAGATCTTTAAATGTGCAACATATGCAGATAACTTAACAGTTAATATCAGCTTATTTACAGACTGAACAACAATGCTAGATATATTTAATAAATATGAAAAAGTCTTTAATGCAAAAATCAATAAGCTCAAAATGAACTTAATGCTACTCACTAACCTAGTAAGAAGCATAGAACTTCTAAAAGAAACCCAATTCAGAAAACTAAAAAAGCAAAAGTATATTAAAGTACTAGGCTATAGCATCATATTAGAAGATACATCTTAAAAAAACCTATAACAAAAATAACAAACAAACTTAAAATAAGTTTAGATAAACTAACTAGTAGAAATCTATCACTAAAAGAAAAAATAATGTTAGCAAACTTATTGCTACTTTCTAAAATTTGGTATGTTACTTATTTAATGTTACTAAACAAAAAACAAATAGCAAAAATTAACAGAATTATTATATTCTAGATTAAAGGCAACTCTAAAATACTACTAAGATATTCTATTTTTTAACTGTCTTATGAACTAAAAAAACTACAAGCACCAATAATTGGCAACATGCTAGAAGCCAAGCTAATTTCAGTTTGGACTAAACTAATCTTAAGTAACTTATTATAGGCTAAAATAGAAAGAAAATGAATATCTCATTTACTTAGCCAAAAAGAAACATTACAGCAAAAGAGGCTTTTTTTATATAGCATATTAAGTTAAAAGCTTGTCTACAGAATAAAAAACCTAACTACTAGTATAGAAAAAGTTAATAAAAAAGTTCTTTTAGATTCAAACTAGTCTTAAAACTCTGTTGACCTAAAAATTAATAGGAAAAAAAAATTCGAAATAATAGTTAAACTTATGAACAAACTTTTAAGATGACATAAAACCAAATTAATAAGCCAAACTAATATTACAGTACAACTTCAAAATTACAATTAAATTCTTCAAAAAGCAATTCTAAATAAAAAGAAGAACATACTTTGGCATTTCTTTCACAGAGCCTTACTTTTAGAATATAGGCTTCATTACTTTGTACTAATAGACTCAGACAAATGTTTATAGTATTTAAATAATATACAAACTATTGAACACTTGGCAATAAAATGCAGAATCAGCAAAATAATCTAAACAGAAGCCTACAAATTTCTAAGAACTGGCTAAACAGAAGTTATTTCAAACTTAATAGATAAATTTTCTTAAAAAAAATTCTAAAAAATGCCAAAGTATATAGCACAATTCTGTAGTTATATATATATGCTATATATGAAATCTAGTATTGTTATATAATATATAAATAGGATAAGATACAATATTTAAAAATAACAATTGCCACTATAGCAAAAAATAGAATCTCTAAAGAGATTAGTTTTTTTTAAACCAAAACCTTAGTCAAACCAGTTTATAAAAAAATCTATAAATATTTAGCTTAGAACTCCTAATATGTAAATAATAATTCTATAGATATATTTAATAATAAAAAGCATTATATATGCTCTATAATGCTTTATCTAGAATAATTAAAAAAAATATATATATATATATAATAAGAATTATAAAGATTTGTATAATTAAATAAAAGAAGTAGTGATAATAAATGTTGTTTGGCAAAAAAATCTGCTTATTTATTAAAATTATTATCTGAATATGCTTGCACTTTGTAAAAGATAATTTGAAGTTTATATAATTTAATAGTATTTAAAAAAGTATGTCAAATAGACTACAAACTGAATTTAAATAGTTGTTAAGATAGGTTAAGTTAAAGACTATTGAATTTAGAAATTACTGATTAAGAATTAGTAAAAATATTAACTACTAAATTGCAAAAAGCTATTAAAATTGCACTAATAATTGGTTAGTTGCATATTTAGCTTGTACAAGTTAATATAATATATTAATTAAAAGACAATAGTTACTAATAACATTGGTCTTAGCAAAAAGCAAAAAAAAAAAAAAACTGTACAATTTTTTTTCTTTATTTATTATAACTCTTTCAATAATTTTTTTATATCATAACTAACAATCTTAACTTTAATTTTTATTAATAACTGTATAAGTTTAATTTAAATTTGCTTAAATTATATCAAACCAAGTTAAAATATTTTTTAATACAATAATAAGAACTAGGAGTATGGCAACTTAGTGAAGTAGATAAGTTGTCAACCTTCTAAGTAGTAAGTTAAATATTTAAATTTTATTGACAGTAAAAATTTGAATAATTAACTATTTAATATTTGTATTATGGCAACTGTTTTTAATAATTAAGTTAGAATATCTGTAATAGCAGTCATATTAGCATAACTGGTAAGTTATAAAGCATCTGCATAACTAGTTATACAAAAAAATACAAATCAGCATCAGATGATGCAAACTCTAGATAAGTACTTATAGCTATATAAATTTGTTAAAATTAGAAAATAAAAAGTTTATTTGAGAAGATCAAAGTAAAGAAATAGCATAAATCTTCAATGATGTTACTATAAAAACTAGTATTAATCTGTAGTTTTTTTTTTTAACTACAGCAATACCAAAAGTTGTTCAACTATAGTATAATAACTATAATTTGACAGATTCTATACAAAGTTTACACAAGGCTTAACAAAATACAAAGTAATTTGGAATTTTAAAACAAAGACAATAATAGATAGTATATAAAGATACTAAATATTGCATTGTTTATTAATTATTAAAATATATAAAGACACTTAACTTTCTTGAAAAGTCAGAAAGCAATGCTTTTATAAATATTTTACATGTATAAATAATTACAATAAAACTAAGTTATCTTAATAGAATATGCTAAATATAGTAATATATGATAAAAAATATTAAATATATAAAAAATATATGCTATATGTTATATATAAGAGATATTGTTTTTTTTTTAAAAAAATATTAAGATAAGTACTTGCAACTTAGGATTTTATTGATAATATATTTGACTAATAGTTGCATTACAACCACAGAGGGTAACTATAGAAAGTGTGTACAACTAGTTACTCATACAACTTTAGTTATTGTCTAATTTAAGTAGTTTATCTGAAGGTTTTATACTAGTTGTTATACCTAAAACCTGCCTGTAGGTTCTTTATTTAACTACTCTAGTTTTTATATCCACTTACCTATCTCTGTCTACTAATGACCTTGGCTGATGCTAGTGAAAATATGCTATGACTACTAAGTCTTTAAAGCAGTTCACTTATATAAGGAACCTTTGACCTTGTACTAAACCTTCTAAAATCTTCTGTATCCTATTCTTACAGCTGACTCAGTATTACTATGGCCAAGACCAATATTGGCAGTTAGAATGTATCATTAAACTGCTATGCTCTTGTAGAGTTTACTTCAATTCTGGTACTGACTTTACAACATATCTCTACTACTTTGGTATTTAATTTAAGTTCTACCAAGCTCTCAAACCAGATAGCTCAAAAAGGCAGATCATAATCATACACCTCTGGTTTATATGTTTGCCAACATATAACTTTTTCTTCTAGAATAGATTCTGGTAATCTAGTTAGTTCCATTTAGCCCCTCTTCAAAGACTGGCTCTTTGCCTAGTTTTACAAGTTCTAGCTCTGTTTCATAAGTTTAGTCTTTATAATAGTACTATTGAAGGTTTGGGTTATCTCTCTATTTGGGTTTTTCAAGTAGGCTTCCATCTTCCTATTTGGTTTTCATGATTTATACAACCTAAGGACTTATTTAGGTTCACACCACCTGGTACCAGTTTGTGTTCTTTCATATAATATTGCATGAATGTCTAAACCTTCTAGTTATATTGGTATAATACAGGTTACAAATGTCTTATCTTAACTAATCATAGAAGACAGTTAACTATAACACAGAAAGAATTGTAAATTTTTTGCTATTACTGAGATTTGAACTCTAGACCTGTTACTTAAAAGTTGACAACCTATCTATTTTACTTGGTTATCATATCCTATAAGAGATATTGTATATATAAGAAAAATCTAATAAATAATATATATATAATATATTTGAGAAATTCGATATATGTGATATCTATACTATTTGAGAAATTTGAGAGATTTGGAGTTTAGCTAATTTAACTATTTATATCCAAGTCACATGTATTAAAATTAGTACTTCATCAAAATCATCCTGATCTTGTGATCCTGTAATCAGAATCACATGATTTTGTGCTTATTAAAACTATCTTGATAAGCTAAATTCAATGATAGTTGTTTTATTCAAATTGGCTTAGTATATCAAAAGTTATAATCAAAAATGTATAAATTCTTAATATCAATACTAGCTCAAGAAAACAGATACCAAAATCATAGTATTTAGATAGGCAAGAATTTTTAAGTTGTAAGTTTTAAAGATACTACTAACTAGATTATTAAAATAAACCAAAAAAAATATTAGACTAATCTGATATACTAATTGACTAGTTGTAGTTCTATATAAGCTATCTAAATTAGAAGTTATAAAAGAACATTTATCTGATTGGCTAATCAATTTAATTGTCTAAATAACTAATTTATATACTTTAAAATACTTTTTGAAAACTTAATATTTTATTAACACAAAATAAAAATTTTAATTATACATAGCTTTGAAAGAACATTAACAAGTGTTGTATAAAATTATTAAAAAAGAATTAATATTTTTAAAAAGCTTTATTAGAAGAAAAAATTATGCCACTATCTACTTTTTTTATTGATTTATGCATTATTACTATCTGCAAAAAGCAATTAACTTTTTAAAAAAAGGTAACTGAAAACTTTTTTGCTAAAGCCCACTTCGTTAATTTATATTAATTTAAGTAATACAGTTTGTATAACTTGTTATAATAAAATTATTGTGAACAGCTTATATAAATTCAAGCAATATTTTTAAACTATTACTATACAAGATTATAAACCAGATATAGATGAAAATAAAAGTACAAGTACTAATACTTTGTTATTTTCTTAAACAATAACAGTATTAACAAAAATTTTATATATTCATAAAAAAAAAAAAGTTTACAGTATGTATATTTAATGAATTTAGAGAATTTATAGAAAAAGAAAACATAAAATTAAAGCTTTTTTTTGATAAAATGTATTTATTATTGAATCCATTATCAAAAAATAATAATTCATATGCATAAGCTAAAAAACAACTTCTATTAGTTTGTTATTTTTTTTTGTAAAATTTATAGCAAATTTGTGAATAATATAAAGAAAGATATTGCAATATATTTAAATTCTACTAACTTTTCTAATACTTCTATAGATACTTTTGCTAATTTAGATGTAATAATAATATTTTATATAATCAATTAGTACAAAGCAGTTATATCTAAAGAACATAAAGAAACTATTAATTCTGCACTTGCTAAATATATAGAAATGCTATAGTATTGAATATTGATAATTACTATAGTATTTATATAAAACAAATGCCAGATACAACTATTATATCAACTGTTACACATCTGGCAACAATCTTAATGAATTTGATTATGATACAATATGTGATTTCTAAGTTAAATATATAACTCTATATTAGTTAATACTAAATTTATTAAAAGATCTATTAAAAGTAAATTTATAACATTTTATAGTCTTTTACATAATTAACATTGAGGATTTTATATTGTTAATAATAATACAAGATTGAAAGAACTAACAGTACATAGTTATAATTTTAGGCCAAAAAAAAAAAAAGGTTTTATTCAATAAAAGATACTATTTATATAAATCTGCAAGAAAATAACTTTCATTCTTTGGATATATACATTAAAGCTATTAATATAGTTATAAAGATTTCATTTATGCAGCAGTATATTTAAAACAGATATATAATCTAATTATTGCTAATTGGCCTAGGCAAATTTATATTCAAATTGCAATTTTACATTTTATATATTATCAAAATTTACAGAATATTACTAATATAATTTCATTTTTTTTTATTTTAAGTCTTTTTCATGTTTTACTAAATAGCTAAAAACTGGTGTTTCTTTAATACCAACCTTTTTTTTTGGCTATATATCAATTCATTTTTAGAAAAAAAAGTCTTTTGCACAAAAACCTAAGTTATAGCATATAAATATTATTTTAGAAATTTCTTACAATACTTGGCAGGCAATTTCTACAGATGTTGTAACTAAATTTGGTCTATTCTGCAAAGATGCTAAATTTTTTATGCTTAAGAATCTGCTTGATAATGTAATTTCTTTAGTCTTAAATATTTATACTATGTTTTTTTGATCTAATAATTTTAATATTTATTTAGAATTTTTTTTTCATATATAAATATTTTTTTTAGATTTAATTGCAAAAATTATACAAAAGCACTGTTAATGTTTTTTTCTGATATCTTCTATTAAAAGTTGAATAATTATCTGATTTTGAAAATTATTAAATCTGAACTTCCAAAATTCTCAAATTTAACCATAAAAATATTTTACAGTTTTTTGCATAAAAGCATTCAGAAACATAATAAAGTGCAAGAAATAATTAAATATAGATATTGCATTAATCAGTTGCATCTGAATGATAATATATTTAGAAAAAACTATATATATATATCAATATAAACAGCCTATGGATATTCTGCATATGATATTACAGTATTGAAAAACAAATATATATACTTTCTTTTGCAATGCTTTTTAAAAATTTATATTTATTTATTTTACAATAAACTACTATTAACATTTCTATTACAAAATATTATAAGTTTATCTTCAAAGAACAAAATATAAAAGGTTAATGATTTTACTATTCTACTAGCTATGATAGAAATGCCAGAAGTACTATTATAACATCTTTTTTTTTTAGTTTTCAATACTTTATATAAACTAGATCTATTTTATTATTGTAATACATCTAACTGTTATTTTTTATTTATCAACACAGATTTGATTTTTTTTTTTAAATATTAATGATGAGGCCATGCCTTTAACTTTATTAAAATTCAATTGAAGTTTTTACAAAGAAAAGCTTGCTTTTAAATTACATA
>CAJVQA010007621.1:0-13669 GCA_910591915.1 Cetraspora pellucida | reverse complement strand
TTTTCTTCTTATTTGTACTTAAGTTAGTTATATATAGTTAGCAGTTTAATGGTTAGTCCTAACTGCAAATGTTGGCCCTGGCTATAGCATTTATATAAAATTATTTTTGTATATAGTAACTCTATGAAGTTACTAATCTTAAAAACTACTAATAAAGATATGAGCAAGGCCTTACCTTAATACCAAAAAAAAAAACCCAATGGCAAAGGATAGAGAATAGTGATCCTAGTATAGTAGTTGGGTTGTCATTCTTCAAGTGGCAGGTCTAAAGTTCAAATCACACCTATAACAAAATTTGGAAATTATATTTGCATTATAGTAACTGTCTCCTGTCAATCAGTTGGCTTCATGTGGCTATAATCCAGGTACACCAAGTCAGGTTCTACTGATATTGGAAGCTTGAAGCATCTATGTGAAGTGTAACCTTACATATATATAGAGGAATATATAACCAATATTGCATAAGACTTCAGTACAAACCCACAATAAGACCACTAGGTGTAGAAGACTAAAGAACTGAGGTGACAGAAACCCACTTGGAAATTTCTGAATAAAAAGGTAATATGAACTTTCAACAGTACTATTGGATTAGTTAAAGCCCACAAAACACCTTTATAAAAACCAAAGTTTAAACCAGACATCAAATATATATAAAGGAGCATATAACCAACCAGCTTGCTGGATTTGTCAAAAGAAAAAGATACAGAAGTATACCATACTGGGCTATTTGAATTGGTAGTCTGGAAGAGACCACTAGTTCTGAGTTGTGGCTAGTAGAGGATAATAGAGAAAATGCCAGAAAGATAGATACTGGAGTTCTAGTAAACTTTACAAGAGTAGAAATAGTATAACATAGCAGTTAAACAGATAACTTTTATGATTGCAAGTATTAGGTAACTATAGCATATAGCATAAAACTAGATTTATATATATAGAACATAAAAGCTCTAGTAAGTTTCCTGTCAAGTATAAAGTAGTTCTAAGAATAATGACTAGTATCAGGAACTTGGATGGGTATAGCCTTGAGATGTTCTTATGATACAAAAAGGATTGCATATGCAGAGGGTTTAAATAGGCAAGATATCTAGTTGGCTTGCAAGTATAACAACTAGTGTAGAACTTATATAATAATATGTAAAGAGATTACTTAAATTAGGCACCAAAAGTGCATGTGTAGCTAGTTGTAACTTCCAATGTATAGGTAGCTCATGAAGGCATGCCATGTCTTATAATACTTAAATAAAATGTTGCATCTCCAAAACAGGAACTTTAACTATAAAAAAAATAAAAAAAACAATAGCAAAGAATTGTATCTGTTTACTGTAGAAAATTGTTATATTCAGAAAAAGCTTTCTAGACATTTTATGATCCAACTGTTACTTATCCTTTACAAAGAAATATATTTGATATTTTTTATCATTCAACTTTAATACTAATTGTATTTCCTATTTTGGGGTACCTACTTGTGAATCATGCAAAAAATCCTCTATAAAATTTTATTTTCTCATCTTTCACCTATGTTAAATAAAATTATTTCTGTTCTGTAGCATTTTATAATATACCTATTTTCTGTTTACTTATCTGCTCCTTAAAATAGTAATCTTTACTCAAAATATAAAAGTTTAATTAGTACAATGTATTACTTATAAAATATCAGAGCTTATGCATTTTATTCTGATATTCTAGATATTTTTTTAAAACCAAATAACTATAATAATAATAATTTAAACTAAGATCTGATTACTAATCTAAATTTACAATACACAGCTACTTGGTTAGCATAAAACAATCTTTATTTTTGTTCTTTTACTAATTATTTGTTTACAAATATAAGATCTTAGAACTCTTTTTTAAGAGCAATATATGCACATTCTACTACTGATCTATCTTCAATAAATTAATATAATATAGTAATATCAAATTATAATTTCTCTAATGAAGTTCACAATGAAGATTTTTATTACATTAGACTAATAACAGATTTTGTTTAAGAAAATAATAACTTATGTTTACCAATTTCTATATATAATTCCAACTTAGAACCTTTATTATTTCTTGATCTTTTTACTAATAGAAAAGGCCACTTTTATGATATCTTAAATTTATCTTTATTAATAAATAAAGCACAAGTTAAAACATATGACAAATATATTAAATTATGCTTAATGAATATAAACCCAAAATAAAAACTACATTATTATTGGCCTACATAGTTATATCTTTAATTAAAAAAACTAAAATATCACTAAAATACTCAATACATATTATGTCAAACAAATTCAAGTTCTAATAATAATGGCTATCTTTTATCTGAAAAAGATCTATTACATTCTAGCTCCTATATTTTATGAAATATAATTAATAAAAATATATAACAATTCCTATCTCTTTTTTTATATATACAAGAAATATCTACTTCTACTAAAGACAGCTCTACTTAAATACTATATAACAAAAATTTATCTTGCTGCTTTTTTATAACACTAAATATGACTAAAAGTTAATGTGTTCATCTTCATAATATATTTAGAAATACTGACAATAGTAATACTTTACCTACAAACAGCCTTTCTTTGTATGAACTACTTTGTATACAGGTTTTTTTTTTTTTCTTTCTTCTTTTAACATTCACAATAGAAATTATCATGTCTAATTTCTTTATAGATTTTAATCTTTAAAAAAAGAACTTAACTAGAAATCTGATCTTATAGGATTTGATAATATTACTAACTTTTTTGCAAGAATTAAGTTTCAAAATAGAGGTGCTGTGCATACACATAGCTGTTATTAGATAACAAACAATATTCAAGCTATGATCTTAAATAATATTATTTGTTCTGCAATTTCAGATCTACTGTATGAACCAGAATTATATACTTTAGTTGTAGCCAATCAAATACATATCTGTAATTTGAAATATCAAAATCTAGTACTTCTGGAACAAACCTGTAAAAAGAGATTTCTATGTTCTTTTTCTATATAACATATTTTCAAAAAGGAAACTTATATTATATCTGCAAATGCTTAACTAAAGCTGATTTTTGAATTATTTCTTATCATACTTTAACTTTTCTACTTTGAGATGCATATATAAATGCACAATATATAACTGGCTGAGGGTTTGCAAAATACATAGTTAAATATATTGCAAAAACTAAACCTTCATATATTTTTAATTTTTATAAAAAAGACAAATTAAGAGAACATATAATTGCATGAAGACTCAGGTCAATGAAACTTATATTCTTACTTCTAGGTTATTAATTTGTAATTCATCAATAACAGTAAAATTTCTGACTACAGAACCTCTTTTTACAAAATCTTACACAATAGTTTTAACCTATATAATAAAAGAAAATAATGAGTATCCTTATTATGATAATACTATAGTAAAATATATGTCTTAGCCTAATTCTTCTGAATTTGATAATATTACATATTCTAACTACTTTGAAAAATATTCAATTACCTCCTCATTGCTTAGTTTAATCTTTTATCCAATTTATTATAACAACTTGTCTAACTATATTATTAAATATAATAAAAAAATACTTATTAGATTTTTTTTTTTTTTTTTGTTAAAAGCCATACTTATGGTGATACTTTATTGACTTTATATTGGGTTAGCTATTACAACTATTTTTATAAAGATGAGAGTATAGCTAGTCATGTGTGCAACTTTTGGTTGCCTATTTAAGTAGTCTGCTCTAAACTTCTATACTAGATGCTGTACCTATAACCTACTAGGAGATTATCTATTTAAACCCTCTGGTCATCTGCCCTGTCATATTGAAATCTCCAACTTACTCCCCATATATACCTAACCAGTATACCATCTGAGCAGTATGGTTACCTACCCTTTTTGTACTGGTTCCCAGGCTGTTACACATTTCAAAGTATGTCACCTGCCAGTAAGATGCAGGGGGCCCCTTGTTGTTAACTATCTATATACTTTTAGAACACTATCACAGGCTACTCTTACAGAGTTTACCCAGACTCCAGTACTGACTTCATAGCATACTCCTAGTACTTTTAGTATACTTCTGCTTTGAACACAGACTCCTAATCCAGATAGTTCAGAAGGACTGTGACCTGTTCTTGGTATATTAAGGCCAGTTCAATATCCTTTTTCTCTGGTACTTACTAGATATTATTTTTTAAAAATTAAAAATAGAAAATTGTATTTTTATCAACAACTTTTGCTTAATGTCTCTGCAAGAAATAAATCTGATTACAAAACTATACTAGATAGCACATATAAAAAAAAAATTTTATTACTCTTTTTTGAGTTTCTAATAAACTTACAAAATCAAACAATATCTATATGACATTTACTAATAACTTTTTTAAATAACTGCTTTAGTAAAATATTAGATAAATTATTACAATTACTGAATGAACAACTTTCTACTGACTTTAAACATATAATACAATATCAGATTGAAAATCTAAAAATTCTTCCACACTATCTACTACTAATTGCAATACTTGAACTACCTCAAGACCAATACTACACACTATCAACTATATTAACATATATAGGTTTTAATAATAGAATCAAATATTCTTACTTTTTTATAATTGAACCTACTAGAACTGAAAATTTTATATCAATTACTTCATAATAAACATGCTTATATAAAGATATTCAACCTTTCTATTATTAGCATTCATAGAAGCAACAGCACAGAATAAAAAAGCCAAAACAATTTATTCTGAATTATACATTTTACTCTTGCAAAAAAATTTTTATTCATATATTCAAACAGATATCAAACTAAAAACACAGTTACAAAAAATTGATATCATAATCATTAATAAAATATTTACAGTTTTTGCTAAACTTTTTGATTTTTATTTCAAACCTATTTACTAATCTTTATAAATAATGCTATTGTCTTTGGTGATATAAATATAATAGTTGTTGGTGATCTTGCACAACTTTTTCTTATTACTGGACAACCAGTTTTTCATTCATCTGCCTAGTTATTGTTTTATCCTTCATTCCTAAAAACTTTCCAACAAATATAGTGTTTCTCATTTTTATACCCTTCTAAATGAAGTACAATCAAATAATACCTTTTAAGAAATCCTAGTAAATGTTACAACAACATCATTCTAAGTTTTTACTACAACTAGCAACAGATATACTTCTTAGCACTATCCACATTGTTGCACTAAAAGCAAATGCTCAACAAATCAATAGAATGATATGTAACTCACTTCCAACCTTTAACAATAAATTTATATTACCTCAGGCTAAAGACTCTATTAATTTGTAGAATCTGATCCACAATTTTCAGAACACATGTTTAAACAAAAACAAACCTACTCCTATACATCCACTTACAACCAGATGTACTTATTATGTATCTTAATAATTTACTCATTGAACAAGGAATATATAATAGTACTATAGGCATGATAACTAATATTAACTCTATAATCAATTTTGAAATATATAAAATTACTCACTATTTCAAAATAAATGGTAGTAACTGCCATTGAACACAATTCTCATTACAAAACCATTTTGCTCTTACTGTTTATAAAACACAAGACTAACATTACCAAAAGCATCTCTTATATTAGATCAATTAATTTTTTTACTAGGACAGGTTTATGTTGCCCTTAGTAAATGTTCTTAATAGGAAAATATTGAACTATTTAGTCTTAAACAATCTGTCTTTATAACTAATTCTGATGTAACTCTTGAATACCAAAGACTTGAGAACATTTCTAGATCAAACTTATATTACTTTTTTTGAATAATACATTATAAAAATTTTTATTTACTTAATTAATCTAAAATCTCTCACTTACTTTCTGAACCTTATTTCATGAATACTTAACAATAACATAAGCTTACATTTTCTAATCTCTTACACTACACTCATTAACTTGATAACCAGTTACTATTCAAATTACTAGAATTACTTCATCTTACTGCTAAACATTATTATACAAACCTTAAAAAATTAACTATAATATTCACTTTTTAAAGCATCTATAATTACTACTCAACCTCTTAAAAATAAGAACAATGATTCTGAAAATTATTTTTAAATTTTGAATATATTCATACTTATTTAATAAATATTCTATTATTATTATTTAACCCTTTTCTAAATAAATAACAAAATCACACTTTTAATTATTAAAAATTTAAATTCTGATTAAAAATATAACCTATAATTTACAACTTTATACTAAATACAATCTTAAAATTTTAACTTTGTTAAACTATTATTATTAAATTCTAATAATTACTAAAAAATACTATTTATTATTATATGTTTAGTTAAAAAATAAATATTCTGATTTTAAAAAACTTTCAATAAAAATAACAATTTAAATTATTATCAAAAATTAAAAAAAATTATATAGATTAAAAACCCATAATATTTTAATCAATAATATTATACTAATTGGCTAATTCTACATCTATATTAATTAATAAAAATAAAAATAATCACTAATCATTCTTTTATTAATTTTTCAATCTTACTATACTTTTCAGTTCTATAGATAATTAAAAAAAATAATTGCTATTAAAAATTAAAAATTAACTATAATAAAGAAAAAAAAACTATATAAAATGTTTCATTAGAGCTGTAAAACTCTATAGTTAAAATAAAATCTAATTCTTGTCTATTTTAAAAAATCATCTTAGTAATAAGTTGGTTTTAAGAAATTATTACTATACTAACTTTTTTAAACAGACAAATTAGACTTTATTTTTTAGCTATGAAGTTCTACAACTCTAATAAAATCTTCTATACAACTTTTTTTTTTTACTTCATTATGATTAGTTTGTTTTTTTTTAAAAATGTACTTTAAACTATATAAATTATGTAAAGTTAAATTGGATTTATTAGCAAAAAAACAATCTTCTGCCTATAAATAAAATATTGTTTTGCAAATATTTTTGATTAGCCAATGATATTTTTGAATGATAGTAAGATTACTAACAAAAATAGCTAATTACAATAAATATCTGCTATGTTATAATTTATAGTTGTTCTGTATTAATGAATAAGTAGCTGCACAACATTGTCACACAAAACCAGAAATATAAAAAAACTACACAGGCACCATTTTAGTTACAGAAAACTATATTCTTTATTGCAATCTATTTCTGGTATAAGAAAATGATTCTTTATAAAAGAAGTTGATAGCACTTGCATCTGAATACAGTATTGGTTTGAATTTTAGCAGTTCCAATCTACAAAACATATCTGTATTTAGAAATAATTGACAAATTCTTTTTAATTAAGTCTTTAATGATCATTAATTTCATTTTATTTGCCTAATAAAAAATTCAATAAAAAAAATTAAAAATTACCAAATATTTAGTATTGAGGTTTTAAAATTTATATTAAGATACTAATTTTTGTATCTAAAAAACTTATTTTTACTATCATTTGTTATAGCATCTTTGATTTAACAGATGTATATGCTTATTTATGTTTTTTTTTAAAAAATATTAAATCATTAATAAGTCATGCAGACCAATTAATTCCAAGATTTTGATATAGAAGTATTTTGTTCCTGGTACCTACCTTTTAAAGTATTGGATTACCCACTTATGAGAATTGTACATGCATATTTAACTTGCCTGTACAATTGTCATTTCTTGTATATAAATAACAAACAATTTAAAAATTTATACATTTTTATTAGAATGTAATAAGAATATATTCAATTTATTAATAATTATTTTGGCTAAGTTTTTTGAATTACTCATATTAGGCATAGTATATACTCACTTTACAACTAGAAATTTAGCATAGTGCACACTTGCTTCATATTAGACATTTAACATATATTTTGGTTAGAACAAAATAATTGATATTCTCAAATAATTAGCATATATCTTAATATATATAGATCAAATTATGATTAGCATTAGTGTTAGTAAATGATATTTCATATATAGTATTTTAACTTAACAAGAGATACAATAAAAATTATAGTCAACAAGCCCTCAACTGTGACCTAAATGTCAAATTATTTTGTTAACTTAATAAAAAATACTACAAAAAAAAAACAGAAAATCTTCAAAATCTAATAAACATATATAATAATTCACATCAGGCCATCAGTATTTATGCTAAAAAATCATTCTTTTACCATTATTTTATTATAAAATTTCTAATTCAATAGTGTTTCAGATTTCATTTTCATTTATCTTATATATATATAGTAGATATAATATATGTTCATGTGTATAAACACAAGTGCAATATTCAAGATGCAATAGTCAAACTACTATTATAAGATGTGGAATAATATGTAAAAAATAGGCAATGCATAACAATATGTGATAAACAGAGTCATATGAACCAATCAAGTACTAAAAATCATATATACATATTAACTTGCCTGTAAACTATACATTACATACTTCATACTTTATTTCTAGTATTTTGGCCCAAATTATTTTTAATTTGGGCCTAAGTTGTTTTTTATGCCTAATAAAAAAATTTACAATATCTAATCAAATTATTTGAACAATTGGTTATTGTTCAAATGTTCAAATATCCAATGTTATAACATGCTATTTCTGCTATAATAGTTTATGTTTTATTCTAAATAATCAGAAATTCTATAGACAAGAAAATGATTTTGCTTAATACTAAATATAAATAAAACTAATAAATTTTAATTTAAATGATAAATAATTATTATAGTGCTTTGCAAAAAGATGTAGTAACATGATTTTTGTGATGATGATAGCAAAGAATCACTGGGATTCTAAATGTAAAATCTAAATTTAAGAATCTATATAAAATTATACTATATATTATACTTTAATTACATTATGCTTTAATTTTGTTATGCATTAATTACATTATACTTTAATTATACAATTAATCATTATAAATACTAATATAATTTTTTTAATAACAATAAATATATTTACATATTCTTTATACATATTAATTGATATATATTATAAATTTTTTTTAATATATAATTCTAATAGCTGTTACCTAAGAAACAAAACTTAAATACCATCTAGAAACCTGTTTTAGTTGTCAAAATGCTTATACTGTGGAATTGATTTATAACAACAAAGATATAATTGCAATTTATCAGATGTATTACATAAAGATAATCGAACTGCTGCAATTAAATATGCATTTACATGAGTATTTAAACCAAATTGAATAAAAGAACAAGTAGAATATGTTTGTCAAAAGATAACATTTTAAAATTACTTACTAAGTTTAAAAGAATCTTTTAATTTTCATTAGGTTCTTGATGCAACAGTATGTTATTAAGATTATTTTCAAAGGTAAAAAAGTTTAAAATAATATTAAATTTTACAGTTATAAATGCTGATACTCTTTTAGAATTTAAATTATATGATTTTACCATTCCAGATACTAATGCTATTAAAGAAAAGAATAGGTTGAAATTTACTAAAGATTATAATAACAACTATAAAGATTATAGTACTAATAAGTTTTTATCTGATAATGATACTAAATATGAGTATAATTATAAAATTTTTATTAAGTTAGAAAATAATACAACTCTTCTAGCAAAGTTGTATTCATCTAGAATATCTACAATTGTCAAATTGCTTTTAAAAATTCATATACATATTGAAATTCTGACAAAAAAAAAAAATCAATTGAATCAAGCAATTATTATATTCCATTTAAACCTGAAAAGACTACAGGAACAGGCACACAATTAGTAGATAATCATAACTTTGAAAAATTTCAAGCCAATTACTAGAAATTTACTTCTAAAAATATTGATATAGCTTTTTTTATAATATTCATTGCTTCAAATTTGAAACAAAATATAAGTATTAATGTTGTATAATATATATAATTATTATTGCTATATTATGTACTACAAATTATATATTATATATTTAGGATCTTGAGTTGGATAATAATTTGAATAATAACAATACTTTGAATTTTAAAAAAATTAATTCTATATCTAAAACTTCAAACTTATTCTCAATTGAATCATTAATAGCAAAAAATATCTTAGATATTTGTAAAGCAAATTATTGCTTAATTCATAATTGATACTGCTTGAACAAAAACAGTGTTTAAGAAAATTATATTGAGATTACATTCATGATGCTTTTCATTTGGGTATCTAAAATTGTAAGAAAAATTTATTAAATAAATGTTAAATATATATATTATTATTCTATATCTATTTCTTTTTTTGAAGACCAATTTCATAACTCTCTCTGTAGATCACTTGTACCAAACTTTTACTAAAAACATTTAATTATTCCTCAATATATTATTAAGTAGACCTTACTTGAACCTCTAACTAAAGTTACTTAGCTCACTTTTCTCCTACTAGGCAGCCATGTTTCATACTTCTGCAATATTTGGCCACTAAGAATAGTTCCAAAAACCAAAATATGGTTTTTGCTTATTTGCTAAATATTTTACTAATTAATCTCATATTTCTACTTATTAGAAAAATAACAAGCACTTCATTCTGGTCATATTGATATATAATACATAGCAAATAAACCAAAACTCACTAAGATATTAAAAAAAAGACAAAACTAAAATCTGCTTTTGCATGTTATTTCACTGGTAAATTTAGGAAAATTTACTGGGTTGCCTCAGAAAATTCACTTTTCTGGCATCCATTAAAATTTTCTAAACATCTAATTAGCCTTTCTAATAGTCCCATATTTCTCAGATCCTTCTTAACTTATCTATAAAGCCTTTAAATTAGAAAATTTTATCCAAAAATCAGGTTATTTAATCTAATTTGAAAATTGTTTTCTATTAGCACATATATCATACTAGGATAGTCACATAAAATGCCTAGCATTATTACTATTGAACTAGACTCCTTCAACCTAGATACCCTTTAAAACAAATATAATGGTTGAACCTTAGCTACCTTGGACAAAAACTGTAAAAGTTTTAAAGTCCTTCTAGCTAACTTCAATCCTATACAATGTGATATCAACAATTGTTACTACTTCTTTCCTAGCCCTAATCAACCTACCATCACAAGATGCCTTTGTGGAAAATACCACACATATTTCATTTCGCAACATTTATCTCTAACACCTATCTCTAACATTACCTTTACATCAGAAATTGAGTTATCTAACTTAATGGAAATTGATCTAGATACCAAACTCTACAAATCTCTCTATAATGTACCAAAGTCATCCTTCCAGCCTAAACACAATATCGCTAATCCATTTTCTAACTGCTACAGCAATATTAGACAAGATACCAATAATCAAATCTCTTTTACAACCTACTCCCATCATGCATACACATGCATTATTTGCAAAACCAAAAATGTATCTTGCATTATGCTAACTGATAACAAACGTTCATTAGATCCAAAAGCCCTTGTATTTAAAACTGAAGTTGGTGGCTTCTCTGCCTACTCTCAATGCATTCACAGACTCATACTAAAACTTGCCAAATTTACAAGTCCTATGAACTAAAAGCAATGTGGCCTCTATTGCAAAATCAAATGTGTACAACTATCTACAGAAGACAAATGCATTTTCTTCAAAAAATTCTTAAATAAACATTCCAAAAAGACTAAAAATACTGATAAACAACCAGACAATAACTCTAAACTAAAAAAAACTTTAAACAACAACAAACTGAATACAGATAACAACAACAACTCAAACAAAAAGCAAATACCCCAAAACACAATATTTCTAAAGACTTTGACTGGTTCAAAAACTATTCTGATATTCCAACTATGCAACTACATAATAAACTCAATATTCCATTGGCATTACAACTATTCAACCCTCTGAAATTTAATCTCAGAGACTTTATTCTTGGACAAGTTATTCCCAATAAAGCTGACAATAATAAAACAACTACAGACCACCTGCCAAATTCTCCTTCAGTCATATTCTTAATAAAATGGTAAGCAAAAAATCTAAGTTCTTATCAGATTTCATTATTAACTCAAGCCCTGATTTTGATAAATCAAAACTGATTCCTTTTAAAGCCTTTCATGATACTCTCAAAGGCTTACTTACCAAGTTTTCTTCATACAACTGGATTACTTACATATCATCCAATCACACTATTTTATCTCACCTTACTCGCATATCAATAGATGTAGAGTTGCTATAAACTTAGCCTGCCTACATCTTTATCTAAACCATAAATATAGAACTATCAACTTTGAAGAATTCATGAAAAAACTTGACATTAAACCATTATGATTCACACTTTACTTTGACATTAAATACAGCTCAAAGCAACTTAAGTTCATAATCAAAAATGACAACCAATTTAATATTAATACTACTCTTAACATTCCATCTAAAAAATTTTTAAAAGACTTTAGAATCCCATCACTTAAGCTTTATCTTACAACTTATGAAACCTGGTTTAAACCCTTTTTCAAAAAATACAGTACCCAATTTGAGAAAATTGATCAACATAAACTAGCAACTATATTAAAAATGCTAATATCACAAAAATTAATAGAAGAATGCAAAAAACTTTTGCCAATATTATATTTCTTATCAAACTTATTACATATTCTCAAAGAATGCTCTGAAGCAACCTTTAAAGCAGCACTCCACCATATTTACTTTTGCTCTAACAAAAACTGTGACATATTACCTAAATCAACTAAACATAATTTAGAAAACATATCAAAACTCTACTTTATCAACTCTTTCAAAACCCACCTAGTACCAGAGTCAGAACAAAAAGAATAAGTATACCCAATCTTGGAAACTGATAGCTTCCACCCTAAACAAAAACTTGCAGCAAGCTTCTCTATCCCAACACCTACAGAAGAACTTAGAGACTTAGCAATAGCTACTAAAAAGTCCTTTGCAAAGCTCAACAAAGTAGAAAGTAACACAGCCCAATTTATATACTACTTCTATCACTATTTAAGAGCCTTCATGTTAGCAGCAAGAGACAATAACAGACTCACAGGCCTATCTCAAAAAGAAGCTCTAAAAAAAATGATCAAAACAACTAATAACATTCATATTCTCACAAGAGTTATCACATACTTTAAATTAGAAATGGAATTTAAAATATTGCTAAAACAAATATGTATTAATTATAATCAATTTTACTACTCAGCAGCTAAAGACTTTTTGATAAAATATCTCAAAATCTCAATTCCAGAACAATATGAAGACTCTTTCTTTATATAAAATCCTGAGACATTAACCTCCCAAGAAGTAGATAAGGACACATCTATACCCCAAAAGAAACAACAAAAACAACAGAAAATACTACTTTTACCTTACAAGAGGAAAGTGCAAATCCTCCTTTTCAATAACATCTTTTACAGAACACATTGATCAGCTGCCATCTTGAAAACTATGATGTCCTCCATACTTACTAGGCTATCTTTAGAGAAGAATGATAACAATAGTCAGGCAGTAAAGCCTAGTATGAGCGAACCTGTAGAAGACACTATATATAATATCTCTAGTACCAATACTTCAACTCTCTTAAAGACAGACACTTAGTATAACAAATTTTTAAAGCAATATCATCTACCTTTATTACCACAATTCATAACACTTAAGGATTTTATTAAACACTTATGCTAAAATCTTTTCTTTGATTCTATAAAAATATCAGTCAACCTTGATAATACAGAAACACATATTTATACTAAAATTACAGACCCTACTATTCCTAAC
>CAJVQA010007620.1:0-13669 GCA_910591915.1 Cetraspora pellucida | reverse complement strand
AACTGCGAGTTTGAAAGTTAAAGACCTATAACTTTCAGAGTATATGTAAAATTGTGAGCTGAACAAGTTTAATTAAGACACCAAAGTTGGTTATCTTAGTAAGATAACCGGGTATTAGTGATTTTGTTACTGACAAATTTTTTGTTATTTTGTGTAAAAGGATTTACGGAAAGAGTTTTAGTACATACCATCCTTACATGGAGTATTATTATTATTATTATTAGTTATTAGTATTAGTTATTATTATTTAGTTATATTAGGTAGAACAAATTAATTACAGTGCTTGACACTTAGCACTTGGTGCTTGACACTTAATACTTGATGCTTGATACTTGATGCTTAATTCTTGATGCTTGATGCTTAATGCTTGATGCTTAATGCTTGATGCTTAATGCTTGACACTTGACATTTGACACCTGATGTCTAACACTTCTCTCTAATAATTATTAAGCTTTGATGCTTAGCTTTAACAATTATTAACAGATATATAAATCCCAAGAATTTCCCCAAGTTAAGCAAATCACAGACACTCTTCATCCTCTATCTTTTAGTTTAGTAACTTCTGTAAAGTGTAAAAGGATTCCTTAGAAACAGAAACCTAATAGATAGCCTTATTCCTTTAATAAAGTTATTATCTTTATTTATAAACTATATTGATATTCTCCCTCTAGGGTAATTCCTACAGGCAAGGTCTATCATTTCCAAGTTAATAAAGTTATAAACTGTTGTATTGTCTTAACTGAACTGCCCAGAGAAGAGTATAGTTGCTAAATAGTTAAAGCTACTATACTTCCTTCTTGGACACTGCTATAAACCTGTAAAGGATCCCTGTAGCCATATTATTGTTATAGTAAGGAGTAAAAGAAGACTTCTCTACTATAACATTTGGTGCCTTCTGGCAGAAAACAAAAATAAAAGCTGGTTTGATTCCTACCTGCTAAACAATTTTCACTGAACATATTTATCTCGAAAGATAGCTGCTATATAATTTTTTATCAAACATAATCTATCTCAAAAGATAGCTGCCATATTAATTTTTACTGAACATAACTGTCTCAGAAGATAGCTGCTGTATTGTTCTAGAGTTAGAACACTTTTCTTTGATTACTCTTTTAGACAAGGAAGAACTTTTCTTTTATGGTTCACACTGCTGCTAAACTCCACTACAAAAATATACAAAGTCACCAAAATGCCTATTTAACTGGAACTCACCTCACTGTAGACATGCTTCAAGCAACCAATCCAGATCTATCTTGTCTTCAGTGTTATTGGCCTACTTGCACTAGTTCTTGCTCACCTTTTGGAAAATTTTGGACTTGGTACAGAACCAACTTCTATGCTGAGTATTATACTTCTAAAACTCAGGAAAACTTTACTCTTCTTATCAACCTTCCCAATCAACTCACACTTCGCCTTTGTGTTCAAGATATTATTTTTAGATGCTATTATTAATCTAATATCTTCAACTTTAGAGAAATTGTTCTAGCACTAGTTCAAAAATATACTCAGTTCTTACTAGTTCCTACCTTACCTTTTGGACATCAAAATGCTTTTGATCTTCATATTGATGCACCCCAAAGTTTTAGTTTTGAAAAACCTGGTCAATTTAGTCAACATTTAGAAGATTTAGGAAGTTCTATTCTACCTCCAACTAAAGAATATAATATAACCCTTACTGCTGATATTCCACTCTTAACTAACCTAGCCAATAGCCTACCCCATTACAGTGAAATAGCTACTTCTACTAAACACTCTGCTAGTTATTATATTCCTCTTGGTTCACCTCATCAACAGCCTCTTTTAATTAATTTTCCAGTACTTCCTTTACTCATTACTGATAATATTAAGACTAAAAATATATTACTGCTTCTGTGGATCTTACAGAAACCTCTAGCTCAAATTATACTCCTACTGACTTACCACCATTACAGGCTTTTGAAGATAGCCCTTCTTCTTCACCTTCACCTCAATTTGCTTTTCCTCAACCACAACCTATTCTAGTTCCACCTCAACTTATTGTTGCCTAATCTCAATCTTAATTCCTTTCTCCACTTTCATCTATTCTGGACAACCTTCCTAACCTACTTGATAACATGGCTAATCAAGTCTTACAAAATGCAGCTACTGCTATTAATAACTTAGTTACTGCTTTAGAATGAGGAAATGAACAAGTCTTACTGACTATAGAACCTTTCCAAGATGATGGTACTCAAGACCCACTTACCTAGCTTTAAGAATTTCAAAGAGCTGATACAGCAAACTGTTGGAATGCTGCCCATCAATTAGAACTTGCTCTTGTATACATAAAAAGCATTGCTCTAGACTGGTACCAAAGTCTGAACCCTTAGCCTAATGTTTACAATGATGATGCTGCCCTAAACCAAAGTTTTAAGCATCTATTTAAAGCTCCATTTAGTACTCCTAAACAGAAAGCAGTCTGCCAAAAACAATTATTTGACATCAAACAAGGAACAGACAGTGTTGATGCTTATGTAAATAGGTTTGGATCTCTATGAAAGAAAGTAGACCCTGTTACAGCCTTTCCTGCTGCTTTTGTTACTCAACTCTTTATTTAAGGATTATGACCAGAATATGTTATTAATGTTTAAGCATCTGAACCAGCAAACCTAGATGCTGCCATTAATGCTGCTTAATGATGTGAAACTGGAAAGCTTATGGCTACTGCTACACCTTCAGAAACAGACCAAGCTATTAAGCAATTAACTGACTAAATTGCTTAACTTAGTATTAACCTAGCCCAACAACAACAACCTGCTCTTACCACTTCTGTAAACTATGCTAAAGCCCCTACCCAAGCACCTCAACTTAAACAACTACCTACTTGTTTCTACTGTAGATGTACTGGACATTTTATTTTTAATTGCATTACTAAAAAAAGAGATAGAGAATGAAAACAAGGCTCCTATAACTGAAGACCTACTAGAGATAATCAATGTAATTATTTTTGATCTAGAAGTTGAGATCATTCTCGAAATAGAAGCCAATCTTGTGAACAAAACTACTATTCATAAAATTATCAAAGAAATAGAAGCTCTGAACACTCTAGATATCCCTTTAACTGATATCCTTCTCTATACTATCATGATGTCTACTATCTTGATCAGAATCAGATACCTTCTTCTTCTTTTTCAATTAGTTCACAAAAATGGAAAACCTTGTTAGCCAACCCTTCTATCCACAATGCACTTTTTGCACATTTAAGTGAAGAAGCTAAGAATGCCAATATCATAACACTCTCTACTCATACTACACCTGTTAAATGCAATATCCAACTTAGAAACAGACCTTACCAAGCTATTATTAACAATGGTGCTTCTGTAAGCATGATTGTTTACAAAGTAGTTAAAGAATTAGGATTAAAAATTGAACAAGCCTCCTCTAGTCTTATCATGTCAGCTATTGGTAATTCTACTAGATCTTTAGAAGTCATTCGAGATTTACCTATCACCATAGACCAAATCACTATTCCTGTTACTGTTGAAGTAATAGATGTTACTTCATATTTTTTTCTTCTTGGTAATAACTAGTCCAAGAAAGTTGAAACTAGTTACAACTAGAAAATAAATGCTACTTCTTTAAGTGGAAAGGTAAAAAGCATGCCATTCCTACTACCTATGAGAATGACCAACCATTCCCAGCTTAACCTATTGTTACTAATTCTGATGAGCTTGAACTTTATGAACAGGAATATCTTACACCTTTGGAAGCATATGCTCTTGATGCTGAACCTGCTGAACTATCCTCTAGTAATACTTCAGAAAAATGGACTGTTTACCAACCTAAGCATAGAACCAGACAACCTAAAGCATGTATATGTAGAAACTGTAGATTACTAAATCATCTTTTTGCACAATGTTCTACCAACCTTTGCAATTATTGCCAACAATCTGGACATATTGCCACTCACTGCTCTCAACAACCACCAAAAAGAGCCAGCTATCATACTTGCAATCAACCTGACCATTTCTATAAAGCTGCTCACAAAATATTTGTAACTCATGCAACAGTTATGAACATATTAGTATTGATTGTCCTTTGGCTAACCTCTGAAAGCAAAACCATTTATATAAGTATGGCTGTAACTCTGAAATAGTAGAATCTCAAAGACTATCCCATTATAGTCATAAATGTACTTACCATTGCTGCCAATGTTATGTCTTAGAAAGACCAAGTCCCTAAGAGCTCTTAACAACTAACTCTTCTGTTGTTCTTGTTATTTTGACTTCCACTATGCTCTTAATCAAGAAAACCTCTGAAGAGTTCATTTTTATACACAAGAGGAAGGTCATGAACTACTTGTAGAATGTAAAGTATGCCAATAAGCAGAACCTCATTCTTGAATGTACCAACTAGAAAGCCTTAGTGAAGAACTTTGGTTTTGTGAACTTGAGCACTTATATGCTCATAAAGCTAGTCAGGATGTTCTTTATAATTCTAACTACAACTTATGGACAAGAATCAGACATTATATAGAATCTAACTGAAGTGCCAGATCTCAATATAACCTAAACCAGACTCATATATATCACCTTGCTGCTGTTCTTCTTCAAAAAAGTGATTAGACTATTATTGAAGCTCTTGAACCTCAAGTTGGTGATCATTTCAGCCAACCTTGGTCTAATGATGATAAGGAACTAGTATCATAAGAAGAACATGAACTCTTGAAGAGAATGATAAACTCCTTCTTCAACAAATGTTAGATGAGTCCTTTGACACTAGCCATCCTGAATATAATCGACAATTCGCTCTTGCTACTTTATGTTACAATTTTAGTACCTCTGTTGACCTGTATAAAGAATGCTTATATGTTAAGCATCAAGAAGAATTAGACCAACATGAAGGATACTGTAGTGATTGTAATACTGTATTAGAATATTCATCAAACACTGAACTTACTTCAGAACCAGATCCTATTCATATTGAACCTCTTACCAAAATGCAACTCCAGTTGGATCAACAAGCTCAACTTATCCAACAATTGCAAACACAGGTTCAATTTCTGCAAGACACCAATGTGCAAATTCTACAATTCTTTCATAACCAATTTTAACATATTGTTATTCCGGAATTCGGCGATTTGGTTGCTACTCTAATCCAACTCTCGCGTAACCTATGGTGGCTAAGTCGAAATAGGAGTGTTAGATTTGGCAGATGGTTTATCTATAGGTAGGTACTAGTCTTCTTCCTCAAGTCTTTCCTTTAAATGATTCTTCTATTAACCTTTGTCTTCTCTAAATCTTCTCTTTACCTTCCTCAACCCGGGATTACACTACATCGAATCAGGATTGGAACTTCTTCGATTTCGTTAACGGTCTTGTCACGTGACTTGCGGCGAGTCATCAATTGGCGGGTTAGTGGTTTATAAATGAGCGAACGATATGGGCAATAGTGGGATTAATGATGGTTTATTAGTTTATTATTGTACTTATACTTTTATTATAGATCAGATATTTATTTGTACTGGAGTTTTATTTTGTATATGGGACTACTTTCTTTAGGGAAGGGATCGTTCTCCCTCCTCTCCCGGGCATACATGCCCTTTATTTATAATAAACGGTTTATTTACATTCGTAATCAATTTATGCCATAAATGCCAGATACTCCATATATTCACTAAATGTCATAAAAGGCCGATATGCCATTTAACGCATATATGGCCGAAGTAGCAGAAGTGACATAAGTGCCATAAGTACCATAAGTACCATAAGTGCCATAAGTAACATTTCTGTTACTTTTCGTGTGACCTTGGATCGGGTAAGGATCGTCACCCCGATTTGGGCACTCGTGACCTACAAAAAATCGGGCTCACAATATAAAGCAACAAGAAAATGTTCTTGAAACTCTTTTAAGACCTCAAAATTTTTAGAAAATTTCAGATAAGATGAAAAACTAAATGACGACCCCAACAAGCCTGAAACAAATCCTAGCAACCTTATATTCCAAATGGTGTATTCTATTGAGACCTGTATTCTTTATGAAGAATATACCTTGACCTCCAAAACAGCTGTAAATATTGGACCCTTACAACCAGAACAAGAACAAAAATTTATAATACTATTAGAAGAATTTTCAAACCTTTTTGCATTAGATATAACTGAATTAGACTATACTAGTTTGGTTACTCATAAAATCTATACTGAAGATGTTTCTTCTATTCGATCATGTTCTTATTTGATGCTACTTACAGAACAGACATTTATAAAAGAAGAAATACAACAAATGCTTGATAATAAACTTATTAGACCTTCTAGCAGCCTCTGGACTTCTCCTGTTGTAATAGTATGAAAAAAGAATAGAAAATTATATTTCTGTATAGACTACAAAAAACTTAATGCTGTTATGAAGAAGGATGCATATTCTTTACCTCAAATAGATGAAATGCTTAATGCACTTGCTAGATCAATATGGTTCTCTACCTAGATCTTGCTAGTGAATATTGGCAAGTTTATATGGACTCTAAAGACTGAGAAAAGACAACTTTTATTACTCGATATGGTATTTATGAATTTAATGTGATGCCTTTTGGACTTTGCAATACTCTAGCAACCTTCCAAAGATTAATGAACTGAGTTTATGATAGAATTGTATAGAAATTTGTAGTAGTATACTTAGATGATACTATTGTCTACTCAAAAACATTTGATAAGCATCTTGAACATTTATGGAAAGTCTTAACCAGAATTTGGAAAGGCCTGATTATGTCTTAATATTGAAAAATATAATTTTTGGATACAGAGCCTACTCTTTTTAGGCTATATTATATCTGGAAATGGAATTGCTCCAGACCTTCAGAAAATAGAAGCTGTTCATAATATACAACCTTCTAAAAATATAACCCAACTTAGATCTTTTCTAAAACTTTCTAGATATTATAGACAATTTATCCAAAACTTTTCAAGCATAGCCAGACCTCTCAATCATTTAATGAAAAAGAATACTGCATATGAATGGTGCTCTGAACAACAAAAAGCTTTTGATGAATTAAAAAGAAGACTAACTATTGCTCCTATTCTAGCTTATCCTGATTTCAAGTACCTATTCATATTAGCAACTGATGCTTCTTATTATAGCTTTGGTGCTACACTTAGTCAAATAGGAAAAGATGAAAGAGAACATCCAATTGCTTACGCAAGTAAAAGTCTTCAAAAAGAAGAAATGAACTATGATGCTACTGAATTAGAATGCACTGCCATAGTTTGGGCAATCAAACATTTTCATAAATACTTAGAAACTACAAAGTTTATCCTTATTACTGACCATTATGCTCTTAAATAGTTAAGGATAGCTGAACCTAAAGAATGAATTAGAAGATGGATACTTAAATTACAACCTTATAATTTTGAAATTATTCATAAACCAGGCTAAGTTCATTTCAATGTAGATGCACTTTCAAGGCTACCAACTCAGACATTACCAATATCATTCTAATGAATTTAGATTAATATGTTAACTTATATAACTATTTAGAATCAGACATATTGCCTAAAGAATTAACAGACATAGAAGAAAAACAACTAATATAACAAGCTAGACATTTCAAAACAAAGCATGAACTATTATATAAAAAGAATAGAAAAGACCCTACTCATCTTCTTAGAGTTATTAAATAGATTGAAGTAGAAACTATTCTATACATAATGCATAAACATCCTACTGCCAGATATTTAGAAACAGATGCCATGTAATATAAGATTGCTGAACAATATTATTGGGACCAAATGTATAGAGATATACAAGAATAGTACACACTTGTACAGAATGTCAACAATGTTAAAAAGAACAAAGAAAGGAACCTCTTCATACTATTCAAATAGAATGAGCCTTTGAACAACTTGATATTGATTTAGTAGAACCTCTTCCTCTTACTAAACGAAATAATCATTATATAATTGTTGCTACTGAATACCTAACATGATGGCCAGAAGCCTGAGCTGTGCCTAAGCTGTGCCTAATGCTGGTGCTGCTACACTAGCATAATTTATTTTTGAAGAAATAGTTTGTAGACATGAAACCCCAAAAGTTATCTTATTTGACCAAGGATGAAACTTTATTAGTGAAACTATTCATATATTATGTGAAAGGCTTTTAATCAAATATAAATTCTCATCACTATACTATCTACAAACAAATGGCATGGTTGAAAGATTTAACTGAACACTTTGCAAATCACTTGCTAAAGTAAAAGAAACAGATGATTGGGACATTCATATTCTTGCTGTATTATTAGCATATCAAACAAAAAAGCATGCTACTACTGGATATACTCCATTTCAACTTATATATGAATGACAAGCTACACTGCTGATTGAAGCTTTAATATCTGTTGAACTACTACCAGAAAGTAGTGAAAATATTAACTTACAAGACAGTATTCTGTATAGAGCTTATAAGCTAATAGACAAATTGCCCCAATGGCAAAAGAATGCAAGAAACAATACTGATAAGTCACAACAGAAACAGAAACAATACTTCAATGCAAAAGTTGAATACAAGAATTTGAATTAGGTGACAAAGTATAGATTCAATGAAAGGAACTAGAAATGTTAAGATCAGCAAAATTTGAAAATAAATGACTAGTATTATTTATAATTCATAAGAAATTAGGAAATAGTACTTATAAGTTATGAAATAAAGAAGGAAAAATTTTACAAAACTATTACAATAGTGATCAATTAGCAAAATATTATGAGAAACAGACTTGGGAATGAATAGTTGTTGTTGAAACTTAGCAAATTTCTGGAAGAAATTTAATTTGGAAGGAAGTGACACAATGAAAAACATTTTAAAAATTTTGTATTACTTTAAAATATATATATAGACAACCTAATCATGCAAATTTCTCTAAATTAACAATTTGGCTATTTAAAAATAAATACTATTATTCTGCAACCTAACACTATTCAAGCCCTACAAAATTTTATTTCTATTTGAAGGCAAGACCCTGCTGCTCAATACAATTTAGGAATCTTCTCCCAAAATGTAATACTATGAGATGACAAGATACCAGACCATGTTATTGATATTTCATTACAGCTTGAAGAAACAGCTTTAAGTGAAATTGATCAACTTATTGGAAGTTTGAATGAACCAATTAATAATTTGATTTCTATTCTAAAAGAAGAGTTAGACAAACAAAATCCTTCTACAAAAATAACGAAAGACCTCATGCAACCTCTTGAACCTCAGAAAGCCTCTCAAATCTTACCTTTCAAAGGAATAACTTGGAAGGAAAAACTTAACGATATTTTGGAAAAACTTCCTACTTATGCCAAATCAAGAAAAAATTAGATCAAAACTCTTGAAGCTTACTATTATTTGGGAACCCTTATTCAAAAAATGAAGCTAACCAGAAACAGATTAAAGAATAAATACAGGAAACCAATAGTGCTCACAAAGCTTAAGACATTTGGAAAAGAGCTTATTATATTCAAAATATTTTCACTCTTTGACCAAAAGCTATAATTTATCAGACAAAATACTTAGCTGCTACACAAGTTGTAAGACTTACAGACAAAGCTTCACTTCTTTAATTAAAGACTTAGAAGATAAATTTGCAGAGCAAATTTCTTAAGGAGATGGAAATGTTATAGAATAAATTTTATTATTATATTTTAGTATAGTTTTATAAATGTATATTTTATTATTAATTGTTAGTATTATTATTATTATTATTAGTTATTAGTATTAGTTATTATTATTTAGTTATATTAGATAGAACAGTGCTTGACACTTAATGCTTGGTGCTTGATGCTTAATGCTTGATGCTTGATGCTTAATGCTTGATGCTTAACACTTGATGCTTGATGCTTAGCACTTAATGCTTGACACTTGATGCTTGACACTTGATGTTTAACACCTGATGTCTAATGCTTCACTCTAATAATTATTAAGCTTTAACACTTAGCTTTAACAATTGTTAATGGATATATAAAACCTAAGAATTTCCCCAAGTCAAGCAAGTTACAGACACCCTTCTCCCTCTACCTTTTAGTTTAGTAAATTTTGTAAAGTGTAAAAGAATTCCTTAGGAACAGAAACCTAATGGATAGCCCTATTCCTTTAATAAAGTTATTACCTTTATCTATAAACTATATTGATATTCTCCCTTTAGGGTAATTATTACAGGCAAGGTGTATCACTCCCAAGTTAATAAAGTTATAAACTGTTGTATTGTCTTAACTGAACAGCCCAGAAAAGGGTATAGTTGCTAAATAGTTAAAGCTACTATACTTCCCTTTTGGACACTGCTATAAATCTGTAAAGGATCCTTGTAGCTGTGTCATTGTTATAGTAAGGAGTAAAAGAAAGCCTCCCTACTGTAACAATAAAAACCAGCATTGGGTTCTGCAACTTGGCTAGCTTGCAAATTTTGCAGACTTGACTAGGTTTAAAACAAAATTTTATAATTGTAACTCAAACTAAACTGAAAAATTTGCAAAATTATATAAAAGATTTGTAAGCTAGACTAAAAAAAAAATTTAATATATGTGGGCCATGCTGCATTAAAAAATAATATTAACTCTAAATATAAGCTAGGCCAAACTACAAAAATAAACAATTTGTAGATCCCTAGATTACAGATATACAGCTAATATAAAAACTACAAATGAACTACTTAAATAGATAATTAAAAGTTGCATATGTGACTAATTGTACATTATCTGTACAAGTTATATAAACATAATTAAAAATATAATAAAGGCAGTAGTTATTATTAATATCAACTTTAGTAAAAACAAAAAAAATTTTTAACTTATTAACTTTAGACAATATTATCAAAAAGATAGGATTTTATTATTAAATATATCTTTAATTTTATATTAAAATTTAAAGATATTGATATTTTATAAATTAAATTATAGTTATTAAAAACTTTAATATCTAAACTTATATTATAAAATACAAAACTTTATATTATAATTTTATTAAATAATATTTTTATTCAATTTTCATTTAAATTTCTTCTTATTTTTTAATAAAATATGTTTAACTTTTATTTAAGATAATATTATCTATATTATAAAATTATTAAAATTAATAAATTAAATAAATCCATTAATATTTAAATTTTTTTTACTTTATGAACTATATTTTAAACTTAAAACTTATTATAAAAATCTTATTTATAAAATATTTGAATAAGAATAATAAAATCTAATCTCTAGACTACTTAACCAAAAAGCAGCAATATCTTTTGAAATCTGCTATAAATATATAAAATTAATAGTTTCAAAGCACAAAATATCTTGACTTTTTTTAAATAAATGCTTTCAATTTTAAAAAACTCATCCTAACTAAAGTTTTTCAGCATTTTTCTAATTTTTAAAAAATCAATTTGAAATTATACACTAAATCAAGTTTACTAATCTCTATAATAGAGTCCTTTAAAAAAGCTTTTACTAAAATATTTACAAACTAATTAGATCATATTATTTCTAGCTATAATCTTTTGTTAAATTTAAACTTTGTAGCCTTTAAAATTCTTTTATATATCTTTTTATTTAAATTTTATATAACATAATTGAACATTACAAATTTAATAATAAAAAAACTATATCTTGCAACAGCAACTCTTTCTGCAGATACTTATACCAAATTTTTGCTAAAACATTTAATTATTCTTAAGTATTTTACTAAGTTAACCTTACTTGTACCCTTAAGTAAAGTTGTTCAGCATACTTTTCTGCTCCTGGGCGGCTAAGTTTAAAGTTTCAATAATACTTTGCCATTGAGAAATGTTACAAAAACCAACATTTTGGTTTTTGCCTATTTGCTCAAAAGTTTACTAATTAAATATACTCTGTTGACTATTAGTAATTTGTTAAGCTCATTATGACAAACATTCTGATATATATTTTATCTCAAACAGACATAAACTCATTAAGTTATTAACAAAAAAACAAAAACTAAGACCTGTCTTTGCAGGTTTTTCAAAGGCAATCTTAGAAAAATTTGCAGGAGTGTCTTAGAAATTTCACTTTTCTGGTACCCATTAAAATTTCCTAATTGACTAATAGCCTTCTACTATAATTCTACTTTTTTCAGATTTTTTCTAAACAAGTTAGAAATTACAAAACAACAAAAATTTTTTCAAAAAACCTAGTTCTTACAATTTTTAGTATATTCAAATTTAGGTATTAGTACAGACTACACAAGATTATACAAGCCACAATAACTATAGCAGCCTAGTAATATATTCAAAAAAAACAGATATTATTCTTGTAATATTATTATTTCTAATTTGCTTCAAAAAAAAAAACAAATCTAGTTTTTAAGCTATCTTAGCTTGATTACAATATGCCTACTCTTAAAGCTTCTGAACCAGACTTTGTTGATTTTGACTATTTCTATGAAAACTTCTTTAAAAGTTTTGGAATTGGAGTCTATGAAGAGACTTTACTAATCTCTTGTCCAATTCCTACTGGCAAGCAACCAAACAACTGCTTCAATATCGAACTTAGAGACAATATTAAATGCTGTTACTACATTAAAGCTTCTACAACTAGCATTGTTACTTGCATTTGTAACAAGTTTTATACTAACTTCCTCTTACAAAAAAACCTAACATATGAACAAAATAAATTCAACAACCTACTAAAAAATCAAAAAACAAAAAACAAATTGCAACAAATATTACTAACTCTACTGAATTTATTTCACCATCTTTTACCTCATCTTCTTTACTATCTACACATCAACATACTTGCCCTACTTGTAATCAACCTATCACTTGTAAACTAACTAACAACAAACATTATCTAGCAAATGAACTTTGCTCTTTAATGATAAACCATACCATAAATTCTATATTAAAAACTAACTTAATTCTTAACAAAGTTTTTTAAAAAAACTCAACAACAATCTCCTAACAATACTACTTTATTTGCTAATAAACTTCGACAAACACTTACTAAGCAACAATTCCAAAATCCAATTACAAAACAATACTCCCAAAACCCACTTATCTCTCAACTTAATCCCCTTACACCACTCAATGATAACCAAAATGATGAAGACATCGATATGGATATTGATAATACTACAACAACTACAAAACAATAACAACAACAACAACAAAATCAACAACAACAATAACAACACAACAAGAACAGAAACAACAACAACAATCTTAACAAAACCAATCTCTATCTCCTAATACTAAATTAAAGCTAACCTAACATTTAACTGATTAACTAACTTTCCAGTTACAACTAAAATAAAAAATAATACAAAACTGCAAACACAACTCTCTCATGACCTATTTAACTTTCTTAAACAATATCTTTTCAACTTCTATTCTGAAAAAGAAATTAAGCCAGCTACTAAAAACAAAAAAGTCCTTACAGCTAACTTCTATTATATTATCTGTCAAATAGCTAAAAAAAGATCTAAATTTCTTTCAGATATTATCTTCAAAACCAATTCAAATATTAATCATGAGGCTACAATTTCTTTTGACATTTTAGAAAGAAGTCTTAAAAAACTATTCCATAAATTTACTATTATCTTATTTACCAAACTTAACTATCCTGAAATCTTTGCATCACCTGCTGTTAACTTGTAGTTTTTCTTTTAATTACAGTAATAACAGAAGCTGCTCAACTATAGTATAATGACTATAACTTGACAGGTTCTATACAAAAGTCTA
>CAJVQA010007619.1:0-13670 GCA_910591915.1 Cetraspora pellucida | reverse complement strand
AACTAAATATAATTTTATTTTGATATAATAAATTTAGCTTTTGAAACAGCACAGATCTGTGCGAAGTGGCCTAACTAATTATATTAAAGATGCAATATTTGCAATATATGGCAAAAGCCAGTTAGATTTGATTAATACGAATGCACTTCCTCAAGAAGTTGCGATTTGAAAAGCTTTTACAAAAATCCAACAATATTATAAAAAGCTTTTTGATAAAATTAATATATATAACCCCAAATTCAGATATGTATATGCAAAAAATTTTATCAAAAATTTGGTCTTCAAAATCTCTATCTAATAATAAAGTTGCATACGCTATAAGCGTATGCCAAATAATGTTAAGTTTACATTATGAACGATTAATAATATCTGAAGACATTGTTAAAAATTGGCTTAAGAAAAACCTGATAAGTTATTTTATAAGAATTAAAATTTCTATATGCATTAAATAACCTTAAAAAAATTCAAAAAGTTGCACAATTATGTGCAAATATTTGAATTAATTTAATATTATTTAAATTAATTTAATAAATTCTAACGATTTAAATAACTTTTATTAAATAAATAAAATAAAGAGGAGGGTGTAGTGACCTAGTCAAGTGGTCAGATTGTCAACCCTCCAAGTGGTAGTTTGGGTGTTCAAATCCTATCGATAGTGAAAATTTGAATAATCACCTATGTAATATTTATATTACAACAACTGTTACTAACGATTAGGTTAGGATACCTGTAATGGCAATCGCATCAACATGACTGGCAGGTCATGGAGCATCTGTGCAATATTGGAGTTACACAGAGGAATGCAAACTGACAAATCGGGTGATGCAAATACTAGATAAGTCCTTGTGGCTGTGTAAATTTGTTGAAATTAGGTAACAAGAAGTCTATTTGGAAAGACCCGAGTAGAGAGGTAGCTGAATCTTTGACAGCCCTACTGTAAAAGCTAGTCTGACAAAATGGATATCCAGGTCTAGTACCCAGTCCTAGTAGCTAGATGGGCAAAAACCTCTAGGTTGGAAGTCTTGTAGGTACCACCAACCAGGCCATCAGAACGAACTGAAGAAAAAGAATATCAGCCGACCTGATATACCAATAGACTGGTCATAGTTCTATACAAGCTATCTGGATTGGATGTTTGGTAAAAGGGCAGGGAAAAAGGCAGGGGTATACTAAAGTACCAGGTTATACTGTGAAGTAGATGCTGGGGTCTAAGTGAACTCTACAAGAGCATAGCAGTTTAATGGTTAGTCCTGATTACAAGTGTTGGTTCTGCTATAATGATACCTAGGTCAGCTATAAAAATGGGTACAGAAGGCTTTGGGGGCTTGGGGCTTTACCTCAAGGATAAATTAGTCCTAAGATTGAGGATGATGATCTGTTACATCTGAGATAACCAGTGATGTTAACACAAATTACAGGTTCAGAGGGTTTAAAGTAGAACACCCAAGCAGAGGTGTTAGTTATGGCAATTGGTAGAGAACCTTTGGGTGGACTCCTTAAATAGGTAATATAGAAAAGTTACACATATAGCCAATTGTATGCTCTCCTATAGTGGTTCATTAAATCACAATACCAATAAGTGATTAATAAAAGTCAAAAGACCAAAGAGGTCACCTTAATAAAAAATAAAATAAAAAAAAAAATAAATAAAATGATTAATTTATTACTTATCATTTAAAATTTTTTTTTTGTATTTTTTTGCTAAATTAGTCTTAAAATTGGTCCATTAATATTAATCCAGACCAATATAGAAAATCTAATATTCTTATATTCTCAAGAAAATATACTTTTGAATTTAAGAATATTTGTTACTTTGAACATGTTTTCTATAAAAAAATTTTGAGACATATTGCTTAATAAATATATTCTCTATATACTATTACAAATAAAGTTGACAATTAGAAAATAAATAAAATTTTGAAAAATTCTAAAAAGAGAATAAACAAATATAAAAGACAAGCAAGTTTGAAATAAAAATTTAAATAAATTACCAATATTATCTGAAAATTTTCAAAAAATGATAACAGTTATTTTTGGTATTGAGAACATAAAAATATTTTTGAAAATATTAAATTAAATAATTGTGTTTTCATGAGAACATAAATTTCAAAACAGATTTCCAATACTAATTCAGACTAGATGATATTTAATGCAAGCCAAATAATATGCTAATGCAAGCCAAATAATCTTATATTAAAAATTCTATATAAGATTCAAAAAAAATTATGCATCCTATACATAACTTATTTCTAGTTAATGACAATATTTTAGTAAACTTAATTGTACAAATTATAACAAAAACTATTAATATTACACATATAAGATGCTAATAGAAACCAAACAAATAGTTTCTAAATAATTTTTTTTTAAACTTTAAAGTAAAATACTTTAACAATTATTAAACTAAATATAATAAAATTTTTTTAATTTTATATAGTTATAAAAATATAAATATCTAAATTTAGTTTAATAATTATTAAAATATTTTAATTTAAAATTTTAAAAAAATTTTACAAAAACATTTGCTTGGTTTTTACTGTTACTTTTTTATATATTAAAATGCTAATTCATCACAATTAAATTTAATATAAATAATTCAATTTGTAATTAATTACAAATGAGAAAATTAACTTTAAATTGAATACTATTTCTGTTATTATAAAAAGTAAACAGTAACTGTCAATATTAATTGGTTATACTATATATATACTGTAATAATTTTTTTAAAATTTAATTTTTTTTAAATCTTTTAATCAAAGATTTCTCAATAAAAATAACATTATATATTATGTGTATTATATTATGTTAAATGCATTGTTACATAATATAATATAATTATTTTAAAATTTATAAGTGTATATAAAAAATTATTATATAATTTTTAATTCACCAAAATTAATAAATCATATTATAGATTTCTAATGAATACAAATTATCAACTCTTTTTGATGATCACTTGTACTAAATTTTATTGTAAAATTATAGATACCAATCATCTAACTCTTTTCACAGATCACTAAAACCAACTTTTCTCTAACAAACAATTTAACTTTTCTTAATATTTTACTAAACTAACAGTTTTTAAACTTCTAATTAAACTTTTTTCTTATAACTTTTTGTACTAAAAACAATACAAATTTATTTATACTTAATCTTTTGATACAACAAACTTTTACATTTTAATAAAATTATCTTTATTTATATTTTTTTAAAATTTCTTTAATTTATATTTAATTAAATTCTTTTACTTTTATATAAACTAAGTATACTAAACTTTCTGCTTTCAACTATACTAATTTTACCAAATTCTAACTGTTATATTATGTACCAACTAACATTTTTTAAAAAAATACACTTTCTCAATTTTCATTAAATTTTACTAAGCAACCTTATTCTCTCTCATTAAACAAAATATTCAGCTCAATGAGGTAATTATTTTAATATAGATTTTATCTTTAACAGACCAAAATTCATTAAGTTATTGATATTTCTCTTCAAATACTTATCCAAACTCCTTTTTGAAATTCTATTGATCAATTTTGGAAAATTTATAGGGTGTTCTAAAAATTTTACTTTTTACTAATCTTAAAAATATCCAAATATCTAACATTTCTTCAAATTCAAGAAACCTGGAAAATTTACTGGGTCTCTAGAAAATTTATTGAAAATTTCAAAAAACTCAATTTTTTTACTCAATTCTTATCCTTTTTACATGTTTTTTTTTACTATCTATATTATAAAACACTCTAGCCATACTATAAACTAGTTAAAAAATTTTTTTTATATCTCTGTTTCAAGCTATTTATAACTTTAATCATCTTTCTATTATTATCACTTATAATTTCAAAATGAATCTATAAACTACAACCCAACAAGATCACCTTTTAAACTGATTCAAAAGCTATTCTATCTTAGCAAACTCTTTCTTATCTACACTTATGACATCTGGAATTCAAATATTAGATTTTTTAAAACCAATTTTTAAAGATTTTTATTCTGGTTTAATTATTAATTTTACAACACTTAACAAACCAGCTATTAAAAGTAATTTCAACTTATTAATTCAAATTATAGTAATCAAAAAATCTAAGTTTATTATAGACACAATTCTAAACAAAACTTCATATATTATTGAAACAATTAAAATATCTTTTAAATTTCTCTTCAGTATAACAAAAAACTGACTTATCAAATTTACTTATACTCTTTTTCATAAAACAAATTACAAATAATTCTTTAATTTGTACTATTTTATTTCTTCTTACTCAATTAAAAACAATTTCAAATTACTATAAATTTTGTCAGACTTTATCTATTTCTATATAACAAATACTAAACTATTAATTATCAAAAATTTTTTTATAACTTACAACTTAAACCCATCTATTTAAAAACCTTTAAACATATAAACCATATTTTAAATACTTTGAAAAATAATACTTCTATTTTACAAATTTATAATACCTCTAAATTTTATATCAATATTACTATAAATATCTTTTTTCAAGAATTTAATATAAATTATCATATTTCATCTTTTCACTTAATCAAACCACAATCTGGTATCTAGTTACAAAAAACAATTTAGTAACATTAATGAACAAAAAGTTTACAATTATATTAAATATCAAATAATAACAGCAACTAATAAGGAATACAAAAAGCTAATTTTTCAAAAACCTGAATTACCAACTATCTGATCCATTCAAGACTAAACAAACTATACTACCAAAATGGCAATACACCATATATATACCTGCACCAATTTGAAAAAATATAAAATTCTTAATTCAAAAACAACTTATAATATCTACAATCTAATTTTCTACTACTTTAAACAATTCTTTAACACTATGCCTATTCAATAATATATATATTCATCTTTAAATCTTTTTACTTTTACTCTATATACTCTTACCTTTTAAAAAACTTTATAAACTAACTAACCAATCTGAACAAACCTTTATTCAACTAAACAATACATCTGCTAATCCTAAATATATATCTTATTTCTTTTACAACTATCTTAAAGCTTATTTTAAATCTATGGCAACAAACAATAAAATTATTAATCTTAATCTTAAAGAAGTATTAAACAAAATCTTTTCTTAAACAAGCAATCTACAAATCTTAGTCAGAATTATTGCCTATTATGACATCACCCAAATCTTTAAACCAACTATTACTCAACTCAAAAAAAACCTTAACAAGTCATATCTCAATCAAGTAAGCCAATACATTATCAAAAAACTTAATATTTTTATATCTATAGTATTAGAAACTAACTTTATCTATATTTTTAATGTATTTAAAATCATTATTGAACTTAATAATAGCCTTTTCTTTTAGCAATATCTATATATTTTTATTAACTTTTCTTTATTTATTTACTTATCTAATCTATTTTACTTATTTTAGCTATACTTTTACAATTCTGTTAACTTTCTTTATCTATTTGCTTATTCAATTGACACTATTTTTTACTTTTTTAATGATATTTTATTTTTTATTTAATTTATCATATCTTTGGTTTCTTTTCTTTATAATAATGTAATTAACTTTTAATAGTGTAAATAGTTAGTAAAATCTATAAGTAGCTTATTAGTATATACTAGAGTAATGAACATTATTTAGAAAATTTTAACTAATCTAGATGAGCCTTAGTTACTCTAGTAGGTTTAAGCTGCAGATAAATATGTCTGAGCTCTTACTTTTGCATGTAGCATTTATATTACTTAGAGTTATAGTTTTATAGTTAGCAGTTAAATAATTAGCCTTGATAACAAATGTTGGTTTTAGCTATAGAATATATAGAACTTCTTTTTGTATTCAGTAACTTTATGTAGTTAGTTTTTAATGACCATGAATAAAGATAGAAGCAAGGCTTCACCTTAATACTAAAAAAAAGCTAAATTTTGTTGTAAACAATTAATTATTATTCTATATTTTATTAAGTAAACTACTTTTGGACATTTAAGTAAAGTTGTTTCTAATATAATTTACATTTAGGTATTTTAGTTATATATCTCTAAACCTTTTATTTATTGAGATATTTTTATTAAATACAAAAATAGTTTATTCAAATTATCTTAAAATTATACTAATTAAATTACTTTTAGAAATTAAAACTAAAAAAAAACTTATTTACAGCTTTACTTTAATATATTAATTATTAAAAACAGTCTAAAACTGACTAATTTATTAACAAAATATACTAAAACTCTCTTATAAAATTCTTTTTTATTTTTACAAATTTTTTTATTTTTTTAAAAGTTGCTTTTAGTCTGCCTCATCCAAACATAAATAGGATTATTAATTAATATTATATAATTTATTAATTACAAATTTATATTCTTATAATTTTATACAACCTTTTTGTTTAATGTTAATTTTGATCTAAAAATAGATTTGCACAGTATTATATACTCTTTGTGATACACTTTTATTTGTTACTTCTGTGTTTGTTATATTCTTCTAATTGTTATTTTTTTATTTATTATACTTTTATTATTATATGCTCTTATTTGTTGCACTTTATATCATTAATACTTTTTTATATTCAAGAAACATATTGTCAAATTTGTTTTTATTTTCAAAACAATTATATTTATATTAATTAATCAAAATCCTAACCAATATAACTTAAATTATTTTTTAGTTAAATATAGTAATCATTTTGGTGTTATAACTAAAAAAAATAACTTACAAAAATCAAATTTATTCAATTTTTATGCATTTAATCAAATATTATAAAAAAAACAAAATTTACTATTTTAAAGCATCTTATTAACTTTCTGTTATTTAATATCTTTGCAAAACTTATCATATTCTTTTTACTTCTTATTATTATCAACTTCTTTTAAAATCTGTAATACTTTTTCTAACTTTCAGTTTTGCAACTCCAATAAATTTAACTTCAAATTAATTTAAAAAACTAAAAATACTATCTTTAAATTATCTGTGAACAAAATTTTTCTATTCCTATTTAAGAATAACAACTTATTTGTAACTATCTTCTCAACTGTTATAAACCTTATACCAAATATTATAGCTATTAAAGCTCATATACAATATATTCATATCTGTATTATTTGTTATAAATTAAATATTCCATATATATTCCTAAGCAATAACAAATAAACTCTTAATTCTATTACTAAAATTTTATAAATATCCTATTTACCAAGTTATATTTCTAATCTCAAGTTAAAATTATTGATTCAAATTAAATCTCTTAGTTAACAACAATGATCAGTCTTTTTTAATATTAAATTTGATTTTATTAAAAAAAAAAAAAAATCCAAATCTTTAAAAAAAATTTTCAACTTTTTAAGAAAAAACAATCTATATAGCAAACCTTAAAATTCTATAATAAACAAAAGAAAATCTTCTTAACTAATATCAACAATACCTAATTATTACTAAAATAGAACTATTTACTAACTTTAATACATTATTATTTTGACAAATTTTTGATTTTCTTAAGCCTCATCTTATTAACTTTGTATCAAAAAAGATTACTAAACCTGGAACTAAACTTGAACAAGTATTTAAATAGAGTTTTAAATACTTTATTAAAATCTTTGTTAATGCACAACTCAAATTTCTTACAGATATTATTTATCAATATAATCTTATTATTAATAATTTAATTACTATACTCTTTGACATTTTACTTTCAACTCTTAAAATGCCTTTTTACAAATTTACTACAACTCTTTTTGCCAAACATAAATTCTCTAAAATACTCTATTTATACAAATTTATTCTTTTTTATACTTTACAAAACTACTTTCAAGTAGCAATTAATTTAACAAGAATTTATCTTTATTTATAAGATGAATATTAAACAATTAACTTTGCTAAGTTTTCTAAAACAGTTAATATTTTGCTAATCCACTTTTTACTTTACTATTTATTAGTAAAGATGTTATTAACCAACCTTAATTTAAAATACAAAAAGATAAAAAATACAATATTAATATCTTATTTAATATTTCTAAATAAGAATTTTAACAAACTTTTCATATTCTTTCTTTTAAAAAATATAGACCTAATTTTGAATTATAGTTTAAACTCTTTTTCACAAATTACAAAAAATAATTCAACAAGATTAATAAAATTAAAACCTTTAATTATATTAAATATGAAATTATTATTAAACTTATAGAATTATATAAGAGACTACTTTTATTAGATTTTATAATAACTTTAATTGACTATCTTAAAGAACAATCTCTTTTTTATACTAAACCTGCTTTATTTTATATCTATATCTGTTTATATAACAAAGATAACACATATACTATTTTTTTTATTAATTTTAAACATAATGTTAAAAACTTTTCTACTAATTTCTTAATATATCATTTAAAAATTTCTGCTATTTCTTCTAATAACAACTTAGTTTCATGACTTAGTCAGATCTTGATTTTTCTATTTTTGTAAAAAACCAAAAATATTAAATTACTTTTCAAAATATTACACCTTTACTTTTGCTCTACTAACTTGCTAATAAAACAAAACTTACTTTTCTAATAACAATAATACTATTAAAAACTCTAAATATTATAGTTTTTATTTCTATTCTTATTTTTGTCTTTCTTAAAGCTGCTGCTAAGAAGAATAAAATTAATAACCTTAATAAATACTAGCCTATTAACAAAATTACAACAAAAACAGTAATACACACTTTCTTATTTAAGTAAACACTTACTTTTATATCTTTAAACAGCTAATAATTTCAATATCAGAAATCCTTAAAATATATAAAACTACAATTTATTTACAAGCCCAAAAAATACTTCAAGACAAATTTAAAATCAAATTTTAATTTTTTAAATAATTTAAAAATTATCTTTTTTTTAATCCAAAACTTATCAAAGGCAAAAACAAAGCCAAAAAAAATTATTTTATATAGAAACTCTTTAACAAAAAACTGCAATTACTTATTTTTATAATTCTTTTTAATTAAATAATCTGTAAAATATATAAATGTAACTAATATTTTTGGAATTATAATGTTCTTTATTGAATATGAGTTATTTTTAGAAAAGAATAATATAAGTGAATAGATTATTAGTTTATTTATATAAAGAACCAAGTTAATGACAATCAGACTCAATATATATTACTCTTTATACTATAAGAGCTAAGCATATAGTGAGCAAATCTTTAAAAAATACTTCTGTTTCTTTAAATATTATTTTATCATCTTATATTAAAAAAACATTACAAGACTTATCTTACAATACACTATATAATTCAGATGCATGCTATAATTAATAACTAGCATGTTTGAACTTATCTCTACTTTTACATCTACAAATACTTAACCCTTTTCTAATATACATCCATCATTATAACTTTTTACAATTTAATAATTTTAATTATATACTTATAATATCAATCAAACTTGACTATAGAAAATGCTATATATGCTTATTATCTTTATTTAAATACTTCTTTTTATAACTATTAAACTACAATTATTATTCATCTATACCTATTTCTTTTAAATTTTCTTTAACAAACAATAATACATCAAATACAAATTTAATTATTAAAAATAATAAATTTACTATATCTACTTCTGACTAATAGAAACTATTTTAGAAGTTTATAATAATATTACTATTGTTAAACAATATTATGACAATATTTAACTTAATACTTGTTAAAATAAATTTTTATCATATAATTATCTTCTATTACTTTTATATTTATAAACTATTATTTTCTTTTTATGATATATTAACAGCTTTGACTATTTATCTAATAACTTTTTTAACTATACATTAATTATTTCTATTAAAAATAACTATAGTAAAGCTTAAGTTTACCCTCTATTTAAATTCAAATTTTTACTTAATTACTTTATTCTATTAGTTTAAGTCATCTATATTAATCAAATATTCAATTAAAATCAGATATATTAGCATTAGTCTTTTCTATACCAATATCTTTAAACTATTAGTTATGTCTTATTTTAGTTATCTATCTCAAGTAAACCTTAAACCTTCTAATCTATTAACTAAAAGCATAGCATTTACTATTATAAGTGTATTTAACAATTTACTAAATCTATTATTCTAAACTGAAACTAATTTAAATATTTCTAATTTTAGTTATATATTCCTTTTTGATAATCTGTTTTATTCTAATTCTAACTACTTATTTCAAGAAAAACACTAACAGATCTACAAAATATTAAATTAATAACAAATTATTATCTTATAAAACAATATATTATATAAGTACCAACTACATCAATATTACTATTATATAAAAATCTTATAACTGATCTTTTTTTTAACTCAGAATTGCAATATACAATATACAAGAATATAATCTTAGAGAAAAGAGACTATTATAAAAAGAATACTGTCTAATATATAATTTACATATAATAAGTCTTACTAAAACAAAAGTTTTAGATAAAATCTCTATAAAATTTTTTAATATATAACATTATATATACTACTGGGCCAATTCTACAACATCTAAAAAAGAAATATGTATTATAATTCAAAATTATATTCAACTCCATATTTACAATATACTTACTTACAATAATAGTGTTATTGTATTTTCAAACATAATTACATGTTTTTTTTTTTTAATATTAAGGCAAGTAATTGCAACTTAGAAGTTTATTGATAATCAGTCAGCATATAACTATTTTGTACAACAGCTACAGAGGCAATCATGAAAAAAGTATACAACTAGTCACTCATATAACTTTAGTCATTGTATATTTTTAATAGTCTGCCCAAATGTTCTATATTAGTTACTATACCTAGAACCTGTCTGTGGATTTTCTATTTAAACACTTTAGTTTTCATATCAATTTCTACTTTATCAATTTCAATGTTAATTTGCAAATATATCATAGTCACTAAGTTAAGTTTAACTTTATACTAAGCCTATCAAAGTCTTCTGTATCTTATACTTATAGCTGACCCAGTACTGCTTTGGCCTAGATCATTACTTGCAGTTAGAACTAACCATTAAACTACTATACTCTTGTAAAGTTCACTAGAACTCTGATATCTTTCTTTCTTAATTTTTATTCTCTAGTTCTGAACCTACAAGACTTTACAAACTACCAATTCAGATGGCCTAGTATGGTATTCTAAGATTCTTTTCCTCTAGCAGTTCCTAGTAGCCTGGTTGGTATATGTTTTTCTACACATGTTGTTGTCTAATCCATTTTAGTAATCCTTTTTTAGGCCTTTCAATGGTCTAGTAGTACTGTTAAAAGTTTATGCTACCTTTTTATTTAGGATTTCCAAGTAGGTTTCTGTACTTCAGTTTCTTAGTATTGTGTGCTCAGTGGTCTTATTATAGATTTGCACTGAAGTCTTATGCAAGACTGGTTATTAACATTTTCTATATATGTATAATGTTAGACTTCATATAAATGCCCTAAGCTTCTATTCAAGATAGTGTCTCTAAGATTACAGCTTATCTCTTCTGTTAAACCAATTAACAAGACACAGTTACTGTAGCACAAGTATAATTTCCAAATTTCATCATTTATAGGATTTGAACACTAGATCTGCCACTTGAAGGTTAACAACCTGTCTACTTTACTAGGTCATCATATCTCTTATGATCACAAGTATAGAATTATATCAATTAATCTTTTCTTAACAAATTCTTTAAACTAAAAAGCAATACAGAACAAAGTAAAAAAAATAGATACAACAAGCATTAACTACTAATTTGCACTTTATCATCTTTGGTAACTTTAATGCTAATAATAATATTATAATTTTATTAGCTATCAAATACAAACTACTAAACTATCTATACAGTATTAAATTATATAATTTGGCTAATTATTTTAATAATATATACAGCTAAAGTTTCACAATTTAATTTGATTTGATTTGATTTAATCAAATATTTGAGTTTAAATCAAATTCAAATTTGAAATTTCAAATTAAATTAAATTCAAATATAGTCAAATTTGATTTAATTTGACAAATATTTGATTTGATTTGAAAATTTATAATTAAATATTTAAAATTATAAGCCATTTATTCAAAATTTTATTAAGACAATTAACTTTTTTTTTATAACATTAAAGATATTTTGTTTAAATAAACACTTTTACTTAAGAGCTCAAGATTAATTAATATAATATAATTTTTTATAAACTAAGTTTTTTCTTTATTAATCAAAATTTTAAATTTTTTTGAAAATCAAATCTAATTCAAATATTTGATTTAAATATTTGATCAAATCAAATCAAATTAAGGTCATATTTGATTCAACCAAATTCAAATTAACTTAATATTTGATTTGATTTAGATTTGAGAAATCCTACATACAGCATATAACAAAGTACTTAATATTAAAATAGAATAAACTATATCTAGGTTGATAACTATTAAGTTTATACTTATACAAATTTGAACTTGATAACTTATTATCATCAATAAATAGTAATAATCAAATATTAATATCTACTTTAAAATTTCTATTTGCTATATCTAAAATTAAAATAAAAATAGATGCAAAAGATAAATATACAACTACAAATTAATGACTAAAAAAAACTAAGAAGAATTTACAAATTAAGTTAAAACTAATATAATAGAATACCAAGTGCCAATAATAACAGATATTATAGAAAGCCTTAAGTATACAGAATACAAAATAGATACTTGTATAATTAAAACTGCTTTTAAACATTTTTAAACAAAAAATATACTAATAAAAACTTTTTTTATACATTTACATCAAACTACATAATGATCTTAAAACTATTGATATATAATACACTATGTTAAAAAGCACTTTTCATATAACATTACAATATCTGACAATATACAAAGTCTAATCAATGACACAAATCATTAACTCTTTCTGATAATTACTTGTACCAAACTCTGCTACAAATATTTGATTATTATTTAATATTTTATAAAGTAAACTATCTTTGGATGCCTAAGTAAAGTTGTTTCTAATATAATTTTACACTTAGGTGGCCTAGTTATATATATCTGAACCTCTTATTCATTAAGATATTTTTATTAAATATAAAAACATTTTTATTCAAGTTATCTTAAAAATTACTAATTAAACAACTCTTGTATCTTAGAATAAAAAGAAAAAGCTCATTTATAGTCTCATTTTGATATATAATTTATCAAAAACAGCCTAAAACTGACCAACTTATTGGCAAAATATGTTTAAACTTTCTTGCAAAATTTTTTTTTACTTTTTTGCAAATTTTTTTATATTTTTTAGAAGGCTGCCTCTGGTCTACCTTATTCAAACCTGCACAAAACAGGATTACAAATCAATATTACACAATTTATTAACTACAAATTTGTATTTTTACAATTTTATACAACTTTTTTGTTCAACATTAATCTTGACTTACAAATAGATCTGCAAAGTGTTACATACTTTTTTGTAATACCTTTCTATTTGTCACATACTGTGTTTGTCATATCTCTCTAATTGTCATATCTCTTATTTATTACATCTCTTATTTGTCACCCCTTCTTATTTGTCATACCCTATATCATTAACATCCTATCAGACTCAAGAATCCTAATATCAAATCTGTTTTTATTTTTAAAGCAACCATGCTTTTATTAATTAATCAAGATCCAGATCAATATGATTTAGATTACTTTTTGGCTAAATATGGT
>CAJVQA010007618.1:0-13670 GCA_910591915.1 Cetraspora pellucida | reverse complement strand
TATATATTTATTTCTTATTTTTGTTTATTTTTATTTATTTTATTTTTCTTTAAATAAAAGATCTTCTACTTAGCACTCATGCTATTAAAAATTACTACAGCTTGCTAGTTTTTAGTAAATTTTATCACAGTAGCAAGTAATTAATCCAACTTATTATTATTTTTAGTTATTTATATTTATATTTATATTTTATTATAAAAAGAAAAAAAAATAAAAAGAGTGTGATGACCTAGTGAAGTGGTTAGGTTGTCAACTTTTTAAGTGATAGGTTGAATGTTCAAATCCTATCAACAGTGAAAATTTGGATAATTATTTATACAATATTCATATTATAGTAACTGTTACTAATGATTAGATTAGAATATCTGCAATAATAGTCATATTAGCATGACTGGCAGGTTATGAGGTATTTATATAAAGTTACATAACATTGTCCTTTGGAACAAGGTCTGTAGTTAAACAAAGGAATGCAAACTGGCAATTAGGTGGTGTAAACACTAGATAAGTCTTTTTGATCATGTAAATCTGTTGAAATTAGGTACCAAGAAGTTCTAGCTGGATCTTTAACAGTATTACTGTAAAAACTAGTTCAGGAAAATAGATACTTAGGTTTTAGTAATTGGACAGGCAAAAACCTTTGAATTGAAAGTCTCAAAGATACTACCAACTAGGCCATCAGAATGAATTAATAGAAAAGGATATTGGGCTGACCTAATATACTGGTCATAGTCCTATATAGGCTATCTGAATTAGGCATTTGATGAAATTCAAGAGTATACAAAGTACTAGAGTTATGCTGTGAAGTAGATGCTAAAGTCTAAGTAAACTCTACAAGAACATAGTGGTTTAATGGTTAAACTCTGACCTCAAGTGTTGGTTCTGTTATAGTAATACCTAAATCAGCTATAAAAATAAATATAGAAAGCTCTGAGAGGTTTATCTTAAGAATAAATTTGTTCTAAAATTGAAATGATAATCTGAGCATCAATATAACTCAGTGAATTAATACAGATTACAGGTTTAGAGAGTTTAAAGTGAAATACCCAAGCAGGAATATTAGATATGACAATTAGTTAAAAACCTTCAGATGGACTTCTTAAATAGGTAATATAGAAAAGTTATACATGTAGCTAATTGTATACTCTCCTGTAGTAGTTTATTAAATCACAATACCAATAAGTAATAAATAAAAGTCAAAAGACCAAAGAGATTATCTTAAAAAAAAATAATAAAAAAAATAGACAAAAACAAAAAAAAAAGATAAAATAAATAATAACAAACAAATATAAAAGACAGAAAAAGAAAAGAAAAAAATAATATATATATAACAATTTAAAACCCAACTTCTGACATTCTATCTTTACTATTATTATCCCTTTCTCTTCTTCTTTCTTCTTACCTTAATTATTTTAACTTCTCCTCATCATTTGTTAACTAAGACCTTAATCTGTTTCTTTTCTTCAATAACCAAGTATACCACTGCTCTAACATCCAATCATTCTGAACCTTTGCAACTGTATTTACTTTTAATTCTTTTAATTCTGTTTCCAAACTCTGTATTCTTCTTTTTTGAAAGGCTACCAACTAAAGTAAACTATAAACAAGTCTTGTTAAATAACAAAAAAAAGAAAAAAAGAGAAAACAAAAAAATTTTAAAGATAATATTACTGCCTATTCTCAACTTGAACCACCTCTAAGGCCTTATAAAAGGCATTATTGCTATTGCAGCAGGTATAATAAACATTGCCAAAAAGACTATATTGAAGTATCTTATTATTATTATTGTTGTTAAAATTGTTATTGTTGTTGTTGATGTTGTTGAAATTTTACAAAAAAAAAGAGAAGCAACCAAAAGACTATAATTTTTAATGAACAATAGTAAAACAAAATTAGAAATTAATTAGAAGCTAATTTACTAAATTTAGAAATTAATTAAAAATTGATTTAACAAATTTAAAATAGCACAGATTTGTAAGTTATATGATTACAAATTATATAAAATCTTAGAATTTTATTGGGTATTTGAAATATCCTAATAATCTTCAAAAAGGATACAGATTTGAAATTTAGTAATATTTCTAATATAGATTAACAGTATAAGATATATTATTAGACAATATAGGTCATATATTTGAGACTGACTAAAATGAGCTTTCTACTAAAATTTAAGTTCTGTAAGGTCTTTGGTTGAAGTACTGAAAATAGATTTTTTTTTATTCTTCTTCAAACAATTATACTTATTTTTATTATTATATTAGAATATTATATTTATTAGTTAAATATTGATATTTTATTTTATTAGCATATATATATTTATATAGTATACTTATTTTTATAGTTTTTTTGCAGGCCTAGAGTAAATAGATATCTAAAACTGCATAGAGTAAGGCTGGAGCTCTATATACTTTTATAATTATATTTAATTCTTCTTTTTATTAAGACAAATCTGACATTAAAGAAAATTCAGTTTAGGTAGTCAGTGTCTTAGCAAACCTAATTAAAAAAAATTAAAAAAATGAAAACTATTATTTATCACAACTTAAGTACTTTTTGAAAACAACAAATTTTTTTACAAATATTACAAAAAGTTAAAGAAAACAGTTAGAATCTCATTTTATAAACAAGACTGAAGAAAACAAAAAATTCACTAATTATTTAAAGTAATTTAAACTCATAAAGTAGAACTGATTCTCTACTTAATGCACAACTATTTGATTGGAGCAGAACAGATAAAATGTTTGAAAAAATTCAAAACAAATATTATTGGCCACATATATATAAAGATATTAAAAACTATATTCAAACATGTGATATTTACTAAAAAAAAAGAAAATACTAAATATCTGAACCTTTTCAACCAATTTCTGAAGAAGCACCTTTTCATTGAATTGGTATAGATTTTGTTGAACCTTTACCTAGTACTACTCAACAAAATAAGTATATTATAGTTGCTACAAACTATATGACAAAATTACCAGAAGCAAAAGCTGTACCTAAAGCTAATACCAAAAATGCAGTAGACTTTATTTATAAAGATATCATCTGTCAACATGAATGCCTTACATACTTACAGTCAGATAGAGGAACATATTTTAATAATAAGCTAGTAAAAATACTTTTTCAAAAATTTAAAAATACAATATTTATTCTTAACCTTTTATCATCTATAAACTAATAGATTAGTTAAAAGATTCAATCAAACATTATGTAAATCTTTAGCAAAATTAACTGATTAAGACAAAGATTAAGATATCTTTATTCTCTCTATTTTATTTGTTTATTGAATTGCAAAACAATCTACTATTAAGTTTACATCTTTCTATCTTACTTATAGAAAAGAAGCAAAATTTCCAAATTTTAATATTGTTAATCTACTAGAAAAAAACTTTTCTATCTGATTATTCTCCTTAATTGAAAAATTATTCAAAATACAAAAGAAAACCAAAAAGAATATCAAAGAAACTCAAATTTGACAAAAATTCTATTGGAACAAAAAGCACAAAAAGGTCAAACCAATCTTTAAGAAAGAAGATAAAGTTCTCTTATATGATATCATAAAAGACAAACATTATTCTAACAAACTATTATCCAAATAAAAAGGATCTTATTTTGTGTATAAAAAAGTTGCACCAAATGTTTATATATTGTGAATCTTCAAAGACAATATTTTGGAAATACTAATTAATAGCTTATTACTAAAAAGATATTATAATAAATACTTATAGAATCTTATAATTGTTATTAATCAATTACTTTCTCATACTAATAGAAATAATACTCTCTCATAATAAATACTCACTTCAATATTATTCTCTTAAACCTTTTAAATACTGTGTTTGCTTTTTTGACTACTGTATCTTGATCAACTAATGAAGCTTAAGATCTACAAAAACAGATAACAACCACATATAGAAAACTCCTCAGGACTAATAATTTACAAAGAAAAAAGCAATTTGACTATGCTTACTATTTGAATAAATTATTAAAAGAATATCTAGAAGAATAAAGAACAAATAAAAGAAAGATTTTTACTTATTATTATAGAGTTTCAATCAGAAGTATAATATTTTTTATAAACTTAAAATTGAACAAATTTTTAGAATCAATACAACTACCCCCTTTATAATTTTTAGTCTCTCAAGTTCTGACTATTATGTCTTATTTTAAATTTTGTAGAACTAAAAACTAAGTAAAAGAAAATGTTGATATAAAGAATTTAACATATTTTTGACTATAACTTTTGATGTACCAAATCAAATTAGATAAAATAATTACTATTAGATTCAACTTACTAAAATGTTTCTAACAGGCATAAGATCATGTAATACTGATTACAGGATTATAAAATTGAGACTATTTTGATAAAAGCACTAATTCTAGTACATGTAACTTGATTTTGATTGGCTTACATTACTGTATCAGAAATCTAATATTTCTAACAAATCTATTAGATCTAACATATTTAACAAATCTAACAGATATTACATTTCTATTAGATTTATCATTTTTATTATTTCTATAATATCTATTATATCTACTATATCTATTTAATATTACTATATATAGCATTTATTAGCAATAGAGTAGTCTTTATTGTAATAATTTATACATGTAAAATATCTATAAAAACATTGCTTTTTGACACTTTAAGAAAGTTAAATGTCTTTATACATTTTAATATAATAAACTAAATACAATATTTAGTATCTTCATATACTATCTATTGTTACCTCTGTCTTAAAATATCAAATCACTCTGTATATTGTTAAGTTTTGTGTAAACTTTGTATAGAATATGTCAAGTTATAGTCATCATACTATAGTTGAATAGCTTCTGTTATTACTGTAGTTAAAGGAAAAACTACAGATTAACAGTACTAATTGTTTTTTGTATTCTTAACTATAAGTTAACATCTGGTATATTAAACTAAAAATAAGATATACATAATTTATTTATTTCTTTAAAGTTGAATAAAGCAGTCAACTGGTTCTTTTCTAGGACAAAAATGAAGACTGTTAAAGTGCTACTTTTTATATTAAATGGCTTGTAAAATAGTTAATTGTTAACATCTCTCATCTGATTTTTAGACTTACAAACACCTGATTATTTAACTGTCAATCCTTTATATTCTATTCTCTTATAAGGCAATCTGCTAGATTTCTTTTACTTAGAATCTATCTGATCTCATAAATATATATGTCATTTTTTGCACAAAATTCTTATAAGCATTTTGCAATCTATTTCTCTATAGACATTAACTTTCATATATTACTGTTTTCATTGTGACTTTGTTGCTTATAAACAATATTATCTATAAGTGTTTTAACATTTTTACAAATGTTTCTAATAATTGCAATGCTGCTAAACTTTTTAATTAATCTATTTCTGTAAACCTGAACAGGTTTGGGCAACTTTTTGCTACTACACAGTCCAGATATATACTTTTTAACTTATTATTAATACATTTGTAAAGACTACTCTTATTTGTGCCAGTTTCCAAACTGACCTGTTATTTTATTTTACAATATTCTTCTTTAGTCATCTTATATTCTCTAACACTCTGTCTAATAACTCCATTTTCTTGTCTTATTAATAGTAATTTTAATTGACTACATCTATTATCATATAGAAACTAGATATTTTATTTGTATTGTCAAAAATGCTTATATAAAACTCTGAATTTTTTCTGTTAGTAATATCAATCTTCTTACTAGTATTATCTATAAGTTTTTTATTTTTACTAACTTATTGTATACTACCTAATTTTTTTCTTTGGTACTTCTACTACTCTCTTTACTGTATCTACTTTTAACTCATAAATTTTTATCCTTGTTGTTAATTTTCAACATCCTTTGTCTATTACTCTTATAAATCTGTAATCTTCTAAATCGATATTTATTATTTTCTTTCTTATTAACAATAATTTTTTCTTTGATTACCTTGCTATTCAAACTTTGTTGATATGATTTTTACAACTTATTTTACATGATCTCCATGACTCTATCAAAACTCCCATTATTTTTGAAAAATTCTAAAGGACTAAAACAGATCAAATAGTAGAACTATATAGTAAAATCATTTTTTTCATATTCAAAATCCCAAAAATTATTAAGTCTAATTATTTATTAACATATAATAATATCTATTTTTTAAATTGAACACAATTACCTACCAATTCTTTCTAATCATTCTTAAAAAACTCAAATCCTTTAAAATGAAAAGACTTCTTAAGAAACATTTTATTCAACTTTTTTAAATCTATTACTAGGTAATACTATTTTGGATCTGCTTTTAGTACTAAAAATACTAAACTTACCTCTAACAAGAACTCTAATCTTTTTTTTTTACATGCATCATCCTTATTGCATTCATTTTCATTAGCCTTTCTAATTTTTTTTCTATTTACTTCAACTCATCTTATGACAGTTCAAATTATTTTACCTTTTGCTAGACCAAAAATTTTTACTTCTTTTTTAAAAAAAGGTATCCTGTTATTCAACTATACTATAACTAATGTTGCAGGTTTTATCATCTTATTCCAATATTTTACTAATAACTTTAAATAAATTCTTCATACCACTTTTTATTCTTTTTGGATCTTTTTCTAAGTGTAGTTTGCTTTTTTTTTCTTTGTACTTGTTTTTTAAAAAGACTGTTTTGCTTTTTTTTAAGAGTAATTCTAAGCAAAATAATTTTTTTTTTACAAATAAAATACATAATTCCTGGATTTCTCATTCTTTTAACAAACTCATTTTGATTATACACTCTAGACTCTCTTGACTTACTTTTGATTAATTTTATAAATTATTCTAACTTCTATATAATCATTAAATTATATTCTGATCTGTTTTTATATTACTGTAATAAGGTTCTATATTAGAATTAAATCCTAATTGTTAAACAGACTGAAATGAAGTCTACTGCATAACCTGGTTTAATGGTATATTTCTTACTCTAACCAGTTACTTTGTTAAGGCTACTCTTATTTCTAACTTGCTTCTTATTCTTAATTGTTTGTTTTTCACTACCTGTTTAATATTTATTAATCTTTTCTAAAATAAGCTTCTATGAGATCATCATCCAAAGAGTCTTTAATCTTTGCTACTATATTTCAACCTTCCTTGCTACTCTTAATATAAACATCATGATTGCAACAACTTCTCAAGTCTTAACTATCAAATTCCAATTTTTATTTAATATTGCAGTATTTAATAATCATTATATCTTATACTACTTATTATATTCTAATTAATCTTTTACTTTCTTTACTCACCAACTATCAGACCAAATATCCAGATTACACATTCCAAACAACATCACTCTCATTAATCCAAGTCAAAGAGAAATTTCAAATTATCAAAACTGCACTTAACCACCAATATCAACAATTAATTTATGATGAAATTAAAGAAAAAATAGAAGAATAAAACAAATTCTTTAAAGAAACACCTAAACTATTTTATAAAAACATATTAGAAAAATACAATAATATTCATATAGATAGACTACTTCTTAACAACAATCTTCTCACAGAACATGATGAAATACTAAATATAATTAAACTTTATTTTACTGAATACTTCAAAACCAAACCTTTTGAAACTATTCTATTAACATCTAACTTTCATTCTCTCTATGAACCACATCCTGAACTTGAAATTTATTATCAAAATCTTATTTATGAAATTACTAAACAAGAATGGCAAAACATTATTTCTAACCTACCTAATTAAAAAGCAGTGGGTCCTTAGAAACCTGTTATAAACATATAAAATATGTTAGCTCTAAAGCACAAAACATTTTTCAACTCTTTCTAAATTAATGCTTTTATCTTCAAAAAATCTCCTTAGACTGGAAATTTTCTAATATTTTTCTAATTTTCAAAAAATCTAATTGGGACTATACATTGAATCAAGTTTATCCAATTTCTATAATAGAACCTTTTAAAAAAACTTTTACCAAAATATTCACAAATTAATTAGACAACATCATTTCTTGTAACAATCTTCTGTCAAATTTAAATTTTGCAGCTTCAAAAAACTTCTTTATACATCTTCTTATATAAATTTTATATAATACAATTAAACATTATAAAACTACTGACAAAGAAGCCTAGATTCTCTTCTAAGACATGTTCAAGGCTTTTGATAAAATTAATATAACAAGACTTCAAGATATTTGTAAAAGAATAGGAATTCTTCTAATAGGAATTAACCTAATTACAGAACTACACTTCCATCAATTTGCTAGAATAATTACTACTCACAGCCTTACCTTACAAATACCAATTAACTCTGAAATTGAACAAGGTGAAACATACTCACCTCTTTTATAGAAAATTTATTATGATCTTATAGTTTACTTTATTCAAAAAAAATACCAAAACCATTTATTAAAAATCTTATGTCAATCTCCTATTGATATTATAACAAATACAACATCCTCTCCAATAACAATCCCATTATTGGCTTTTATGGATGACACCACCTGGCACTGTGAAAGTGCAAATATAATGCAAAATATTATAAATAACATCTCTGAATTATACAAATTTAATAATATAGAAATTAATACTACCAAATCAGATCTTCTTTACATTAAACCCAAATTCCTACTAAACCCAACTTCTATTCTTTCAATGAATCAACAAAGCATTATACCCAGAAAATCACAAAATATAATTTGATATCTCAGCATTTTTTATAATAGCCAAGGATCCTCTAAACCAACTTTTGACCAAATTCAAAATAAAATTGAAAGCTTTCTTTTTCTTATCTGACACAAAAAAATAACACCTTCACAAATTTCATCACTTTTTAACTTAATTCTTCAACCTTCATTAGAATATCTACTTCAAATTATTCTAGTTCATACAAATACACAAGCTAAATTTTTTCGTCTTTTTACTATTCATACTAAAAAAATGCTCTCTTTAGCAAAAAACACCAACAATATAATTCTCACAAACCTACTTATCTTTAATCTGCCAACCTTCAACAACATTATTCAAAAAGTTAGTTCAGCTAATACTGAATGAATATTTAATATACTATCAATTCTTAAAAATATAGGTATTCAATAAATTAAAGGATGACTTACCAAAATATGGTTACCTTAACTTTCATCAAAAACCTTAACTAACTACTATTAAAAAATACAAATTTACACTCTACTTTTTCATCTTTTTAACTAGTCTTAAATAACATCTTATCTTTAATAATCTTACAAATCACACCTTTTTCTTTATCAATACCAAAAAATACCATACTATTTATAACATTCTTCCTGTCAACCCATCTATATCTACTATCAATAGTCTTAGAAATAATAAAATTATCTTTTTAGAACAAATCACAACTGCAAATAACAAAAATATTCTTACATGAACAATATCATTTATACACAAACAAACCTAATAAAGATTGTCAACCAAAATGGTTTACTCAAATTTTACATCTAAACCAATCTAATACTACAACTCAAACTTGGCCTCACATAAATCTTCTGACTATTAATATTTTTCTTAATACAATTAAACTAATATTACCACCTTCATCTTCAAACTCTTACTACTTTTATTGTATATATTATACAAATAACCAAACACTATATATTTTCCAACAAACCTCTTTACAACAACCATCATTCTTTGAAATTTCTATACTTACTTCAGGTTTCTCACAACTACTACCAACTACAAACCACCCAACACCAAATTTTTATTCTTTTTTTCTATTTTATAACTCAGCCATCAAATCAAAAGATTCAATAACTATTCAAATTGATTTTAGAGAAATCTTAGCTCTAACTTAAATACACAGTACCACTATTACTTAATCATCTCCATCAATACAATCACAAATATTTCTTTCATCATATGAAGCCCAACTTATTCAACAATTTATCAACACACCATCATATCAAAAGCAACTAACTGATCTAAATCACCTTATTTCCAACTTAATACAAATGAACTACACTTCTATACTGACAGATTAATTAAAAATCTTCAAATTCCAGAAACCAAATGTGGTATAGGATGGATTTGTAAATATAATACATCTATAAAATTCAATACAGTCTTATAATCTTATCCTGACTCAACTCACATCAAACTTAAAGCAATCCTTATTCTCTTATTTGCTGTTTCCTCTAACATTCTTTTAAATATTTATATTAATAATACAATTGCAATCAAAAACTTTGACTCAGCCACTAACTCCAAACCTATACAAACTAAAAACTGGACTATTATTCACTATATTAACTATCTTAAACAACTTAAAAACATTACTACTACTCTTCACAAAGTAAAATCACACTCTACAGACTCCTTTCACAACCAAGCAGATTTACTTATCAAACAAGGAACTACAAAAAATGTCCTCAAAATTAACAACTCAAAATTTAATACCCCAAACCATTTTATATGGAATGACTATCTAATTCCTATCAAAGTTTGTACTTTTATCAAAAACTCTATAACTATTCAAGAAATCTTTAAAAGATCAAACTTAAAATTCTTTCAAAATATTACAAACATTAAATAGTCTCTAAAATTTAAAATTATCTTTTTTCTTGAAAATAATTTACAAAAATAATTTTTTTGTATCAAGATACTTACTAACAATCTACTCACTATGTAAAATCTTAATATCTGTTACCCATATCTCTATACTACTCCAAATTGTTCTTGCTATACAAATACCAAAGATATGCTTTATTTATTTTTATATCCTAGTAATACTACAAACATTCTACAATCAATCAAAAATTCAATACAAGGTACTCTAATATCACTAAAAATTACTGATATAACTTCAACAACCTTACTAAATATTCTTTTAAATTTTATATTCAACATACCAAATCCTCAATTCAAATATATTTTATATATCATTACTAGAACCTTCACTTCTACTATTTATGAAAATATCAAAACACTTAGTAACAAACAAACTGTGCTCTTCTATTTTTGCTTTCAAATGATCTATTAAACTGGTTATATTAAGATCTCTGGTTTACTCACAACCTATACCAACACTAATGGAAAATATTTCGCAATATTACATCCAAATCTAAATGCACTAAAATTTACTTACCAACATAACCAAATTCTTCAAACAATATAACAATCTCTTCTCAAAATATAAATATTAACTCTTTTATCATCAAATGACTCACACAAGGTTACTCACTAACCACTTGTATTTAATAATATTCAGACAATTACTTGAAGGTCTCCTTTAACCTATCCTAGCTAAAACCTAATTTGAAATAATTAGCAATAGCACTCACAGGAAATAGGGGGTGTAATGTCACATTGGGTGCCAATTTGTAGCACACATGTAATTTAGAAATCTTTAATTTTAGAACTTATAATTCTATATATAAAAAAGTTTCTATTTGAACATTATATAAATAAAAAAAAATAAATAAAAAAATCTTTTACTTTCTCCATCTTCTCTTTTAGCCAGTATTTATTTTTATCATCATGTTGTCTTGATTGTACACTTTTCTTAAATTTACTTACAAATTTTTCCATCATTGTCTGAACTGTTTTTCCAAAGATCTTTTCAGAATTATATACTGCAAATCAGATATTACATACTCTTGAAATCAAAAATTTCTTTTATTTGCATCTAATCTCCTGTTGTCTCTACTTTTATACATCATGTTATCCAATTTACTACTCAACTTCTCTTTTTACACATTTATACCCTGACTGCTATTCTCAATACCTCTCACTTTCACTTTACTAATTATTCTTACTGTCAACCTTTTCATCAACTCTTTCTTATTTCCTACTTTTAATAAACCTTTACCCTTACACATTATCTTCAACATCTTTATAAACAACAAATCTAACTCACTTTTTAAACTCTGTTGCAACACTTTTTCTGTGTTGTCCTTTAAAGTACTATCCGCTACTGCTGTCAACAATATTTCCTGTACATCACTATCATTTTTTGTATTACCTTAATATTTCTTTATGATTATGTAATTTTTGACAAAACTAGACTTGCATCAAGTTAACAGCAAAGACAAAAAAGGAAGATTACTTTTTATTCATACTTTACTTATATACTCATTTTCTATGACCTCATACTTACCATGCCTTGCCCTATTAAACTAACTATTACCCATTACTGACGATGACCTCATCTCTTAATCAATCACTCAATTTAACTCTCTTACCATTAATTACTTACCAATACCAACGTCATGGTTGGGTGTCATGATCTCGTGACAAATGACTGCCCCATGACTTCATTCACAGAATTTTTTTAAAAAAACATAACTAAAATTATTAAAGTAATGTTATTATATTTTAAGAGTAATGTAAAATATAAAAATTATTTTATAAACAAATATAAGTTTTAATATAACATAAAACTTACAATCAAATTTTACAAAATTTACATAGTGAAAACATAATTAAAATATAAATTTTAAAATAGTTAAAAATCCAAAGTTTTAATAATAAATATTTTGTGATTTTATACGATTAGAAAATTTAATACATTTATGATGTATAATTTTCACCGAGTCGAATAAAAACGATTTTTTTTTTGGCAACAAAATTTCCTAAAAAGGATTTTATATAAAATTGATCGTCAGGCGTTACTTGTGTTGGGTACTACAAACGATGATTAATTTCTTTGTAACATCTTAGAATTATGGTCGATGAAATTGGGTATAAAAGAAATTATAAATATGGAAAATGCGCAAATTGCGAGCGATATAACACATCTCGTGGTTGGTGTCAAACATGCGACCCTCAGAAGATAGTACAAGGATGGACAAGTGGAAATAAAGATGTCGATGATTGTATTAAAGAAATTCAACTTAAAGCTACATCTCATCATAGTGTAATCAAATGGATTCCTTTTAATAGATTAGTTAATATTCAAAAGAATGGTGATGGATTTTTAGCAACCTGGTTAGATGGAATACGATATAAAAAACATAAATATAGCCATAAATGTATACAGTCACACACACCAGCAAGTATAATTACACTTAAAATATTGACAGGAACAACAGATATTCAAAATATTCAAAATATTTTAAAAGAAGTGAGTTCATATTATTTATTATCGTTTATTTAATTAATATCGATATACTTAATTTGTACTTATGATTATACTTATGATTATACTTATATTGTATTTTATAAAGTTTAAAAATATTGTGCAACTAGAAGGTAAAAGTGTCTATGGATTAACTCAAAATACAATCACAAATGAGTATATGTTGGTACTCTGTCCTAAGAGAGATTATAAATATGGAAAATGTGCAAATTGCAAGCGATATAACACATCACCAACTTGGTGTCAAACGTGTGACCCTCAGAAGACAAAACAAGGATGGACAAGTGGGAATAAAGATATTAATGATTGTATTAAAGGAATTCAACTTAAAGCTACATCTTATCATAGTGTAATCGAATGGATTCCTTTTAATAATTTAGTTAATGTTCAAAAGAATGGTGATGGATTTTTAGCGACGTGGTTAGATGGAATACGATATGTAAATATTGATTATTATAATGAAGAATATATACAGTCGCGTATATCATCATGTAAAGTAGAGCTTAAAATATTGACACGAACACAAAGTTTATTAGATAAGTTAAATGAAGTAAGTTAAAATACTTATTAATTAAT
>CAJVQA010007617.1:0-13670 GCA_910591915.1 Cetraspora pellucida | reverse complement strand
GTAAATTAATTGCAGATTTTAATTCATTGTCAGGTAGTTGTTCGATTATATTGATTAATTTTTGACGATAAGTAATTCGATCCTTTTTATCATCATTTGTTTTAATAATGTTTTGATAAATTGACCTTAATTCATCATCATCTGTTTGTATTAAAATTTGATTGATATCACAAATATATTTTTCACGTTGAATAGCCTTTTGTTTACTTGCTGAAGCTTGATATGCATGGCGTGATTGAAGTTTGCATTTAGAGATTCTTGGCATCTTTACCAATATATATATATATATATTAAAATTGATTTTTAAAATAATTTCAACTCACTATAGAAAAATCGAATTACCTTGAAGTTTTCACAATTTGTTTATAAAGTATTAAGGAATAAAGTTACACTCAAAGATCTTTTATTGATATATAAAATTTGAGGCTTTGACTAATAGAATATACCAAATTTTAACAAAAAAATCAAAAAAAATAGTATTTAATATGTAAATTGAGACTTTATTAAAAACTTTCACAAAAATCGAGTGTAATTATTTTTAAATAATCCTTACAAATAGTTTCTAGTTAAAAAAAATTTAGAAAAACAAGTGCGATATTTGCATAAAACTTTTCAAAGTTTGCGCTTTTTTTATATAGTTCAAATTATTTAATAAATTATTTAATTTTCTGTGATAAAAATCCTGATCATAGTAAAATGATTAACATATCTGACATAGGTTTGATTACTTAGTCTGTTTATCACCCTAATAGCATAGTATATTATACTATTAGTAGTTATTATATATTCATTATTGTATTTTATATTATATTTATTATTAGTTATTAGCATAGTTATATTATATTATATAGTAGATAGATAAAAGGATCTTAATTGGCTGTTAGAAGTGTGATACAGACACATGACATTGGGTAACATCTATGATGTCATTATTGTCTTACAAACTCCAAGTACCTCTACACAAGTTTCATGTATCTTAGTACAATTTACTGTGCCAAATACCACAGTACAAACAATCCCCAAGTATCTCAACACAATCCCCAAGTGTCCCTGCACAATCCCAAGTATCCCAACACAATCTCCAAGTGTTCCTGCACAATCCCAACTGTCCCTACACAGACCCAAGTACCTTGACCCAAGTACCTTGACACATGCTCCAAGTGTTACAAGTACAAATAACAAATACACATAAATATTGTCCCAACTATCCCTGTACAAACTCCACTTACCTCCACACAATCCCTACTACCCCCACTAGGTAAAAAGATATATAAAGGGTACCTTTTCTCCTTTCTTGCCAATTCTAAGTTCCTACACTTCAACCTAGACATAATAACCTTTTAATGATCAAATGTGATATTCCCCCTCTAGGGTAATTCCTACAGGCAAGGTTGTTATTATGTGTTTATTTAATAAAAGTTAATCTATATACTGTTATTATCTCAAACCGTTTGTCTACTGCTGTGTAGTAAAGTGAACTACTACACCTCCACCCCGTATATATTTGCAATAGTCAATCACTGTACCGGGTAACCTTGTTACTTGGTTGTATTGTACCAAGAAGGCTGCAACCCTGTAACACTGTATTAACATCACTAGTTATCTCAGATATACCAGATCATCATTCTCAACCTTAGGACTAATTTATTTTTGAGGTAAACCCTCCAAAGTCTTCTGTATTCATTTTTACAGCTGACCTGAGTATTGCTATAGCAGAACTAATACTTATGGTCAGGGCTAACCATTAAACCACTATAACCTTGTAGAGTTCACTTAGACCCCAGCATCTACTTCATAGTATAATCTTGGTACTTTAGTATACTTCTGCCTTTTCCTCTGTCCTTTTACCAAACTCCCAATCCAGATAGCCTATATAGGACTATGACCAGTCTATCAGTATATCAGGTCAGCCTGATATCCTTTTCCTTCGATTCATTCTGGCAGCCTGGTTGGTGTTACCTTCAAAACTTTCATCTTAGAGGTTCTTGTCTGTCCAGCTACTAGGACTGAGTACTAGATCTGGATATCTATTTCGCCAGGCTAGTCTTTACAGTAGGGCCATCAAAGATCCAGCTACCTCTCTACTTAGATCTTTCTAAATGAACTTTTTGTTACTCAATTTCAACAGATTTACACAGCCACAAGGACTTATCTAGTGTTTGCACTACCTAACTTGTTGGTTTGCATTTCTCTGTATAACTTCAACATTGCACAGATGCCCCATGACCTGCCAGTCATGCTGATGCGACCGCCATTACAGGTATCCTAACCCAATTGTTAGTAACAATTGCCATAATACAAATATTATATAGGTGATTATTCAAATTTTCACTATTGATAAAATTTGAACACCCAACCTACCACTTGGAGAGTTGACAACCTGACCACTTCACTAGGTCATCACATCCTCATTTTTCTCTTTTTAAGAGTTTTGTTCTACAAAATTTCTATAACTTTTGTACCATTCACAAAAATTAACTAATTAATTAAACTTGTCTTTATTCATATCACTAATATGTTTTAAAATCTGTTTCTTTGTTTAATATATTTGTTCATAGCTAATAGCTTTAAACAATCAATAAATTCTAGTCTAGACCTTAATTCTACTTGCCTTTATGAACTTGTTATAATCTGGTTTGTCTACTAATAGGACTTCTAAATCATAGCTATAAGCTAAATAGTGTATTTAGTTATAGTTAGAGAAGCTGGCAACTAACTAATATATATCAATAATCTTGATATAGCAATTTTTCTATATTGATGTAATAATCATTAGTATTATTATAAGAAAAATTTGGCTTGGTGCATTGTTAAGCAGATCTATTTTTATTTTTGTTAATAGATCATTATTATGGATTGTTGACAACATGTATGAGGTTTCTATATTAAAAATAATAGCAATACTATTGGCATTACAGATAATAGTATCTGGATGTTGTACTTGTTTACAGAGGTTCTATAATTCAAAAGCTTTGTAGTAAATTTGCAAGATAACCCATATTGATAAGTTCTGTAATGGGTTTATTGTTGTTAAGATTGTTATAGGTTTGTTTGAAAAGTATAAAGAAAATTAGTATTAAAGGAAAACATTTTTTTGACTTTTTTATATCTATTAAATTCTTTTTACATTTCTATGCCAAGCAATCTTTGGCACAATAATCTGTAATTCATTTAACTCATGCTGTCTCTTATTAATTTTGCTTAACTCATGCTGTTTCATACTTACTAGCAACTAAATTTGTTTAACACATGCTTCTTCTTTGTATTTTATTTAAGGCTACATTGTTTACAATACATGTTAAATAATTCTTTGTTCTAAAATTTGGGTAAAATTTGTATCACCACATGTCTATTTTATTTTATTTTTGTAATTATAATGTTTTTTGTATCTTCTTTTTCTTAAAAAGTGAGGTTTTTAAACCTTATTTACTAATTTGTCTAAAATTATCAACTTTGTTTTAGTTGGTTTATCTATTTCTAAAATTAGTAATCACATTGTTTTTGTTGTAACTGTTCTTTGTTTATTAATAAAATTCTAATTTTCTGTTGTATTTTTGTTATTTATTTTGTTTAATTTTTCCTGTGTTTTAATCTACAAAACTTTTTATTTTATTTTCTTTTTTTACTAGTTTTCTTATTAAAAAACCTTTTTGTTAATAAACTTGTTCTTTTATCTATTGTTTTTCACTAAGATATATATACTTTTCAGGCTATAAGCTTGTTTTGTCTAATATTAAGGCACTGTAGGATAAGGCCAGTCATCTATCTGAGTAAGCTAGGCAGATAATCTGTTTTGGCCTCAGTAGCAATTTTTTTTTGTTATTCCCTTTTTTTTTCTTGCAGTTAGGTAGTGGCCAACATTTAACTGTTTTCAATATTTTTCTTTTTATCATTTCAAGTATACTATTTAGAATATATATTCTAAGTTTTTGCTTTATAGATGCCTTGTCAAAGCAAAGATCAAGCAATTTCTATTTGTTTGTTCTCTCTTTAAAATCAAGTTGCAAATTTGAAGGCTAAAGCAAGTGAAAGAACTTCTCCGAATTTTGAGGTGATCTAACAAGAATGACAATAAAGTACTATCTACAAGCAGGTAGTTATGAAAAGAAATTTGCTATAAGTTTGGATTGCAAATTTAGAAGATGAGGTCCAGGAGTTGTGAAGAAGGTTAAGAGAAAGAGAGAGTCAAAAATATTTTTGTAATATTTTGTAAATAGTAATAATAATAATAATAAAATTCTATATTAAATATAATTGATATTTTATTTTTTTTTAATTTTTGTACTAAGTTTCTTTTTTTATAATAATAAAATAATAATAAAAAAATAAGTAATAAAAATAATAAGTAAATAAGTAATGTTTATAAAAGTAAAAAAAAATATTAGGTTTCATGAGGCACAATTTTAATAACAACTTGTGGTTCTCAATTTTGTCATTCATGATATCATTCTAAATAATCACTATTATAGTATTTTTGTAAAATTTTGCTCTTGTTGTTGCAAAGTTAATAAGTACTATTTTCTAATTTAGCATAGATAGCAAATAGTCCAGTTCTTTTATCTTTAAACTTTGCAAAATGTAAAGCTTCTATATTCTTTTGTTGGATTAAAACTTTATATCTAACTTCAAATTCTTCTGGTTTTAGTTTTTGGTTATATTTTTCTTTTTGTTTTTCTTATGATACTTCTGTATTTTGTCTAGCTTGTTCTTGTGCTTCTGGTAGTTTGTCTATTAAATCAAAAGTTTACAACAAAATACTGTTTTCTAAGTTTATTTCTGCATTAGTTTCTTTTATTAGCAGATTTATTTCTATTGGTAATACAGCTTGTCTTATATAAGTTAGCTGAAAAGATGTTATTATAGAATGATTTATTATTATTTATTATTATTATTAGTTATTATTTTATTATTATTATTATTTAGTATTAGTTATTCTATTATTGTATTATTATTATATTACTAGTAGTTGCTAGAACTTTCCAGTTAATTAGTAATTACTTAGTCACTTAGTCACTTAGCTACTTAGTCACTTAGTCACTTAGTAATTAGTCACTTAGTAATCATTAGTCATTAGTTGCTAGAACCTTTCAGTTGCTTAGTAATTGCTTAGTCACTTAGTTGCTTAGTCGTTTAATTGCTTAGTTACTTGGCCACTTAGTTGCTTAGCTCACAGATATATAAACCCTGCTAAATTTCCCAAGTGCGATTAAGCAACAAATATCTCTCTTTTCTTTAATATTGTAAACACATCTTGGGATTCTTTAGGAACAGAAACCTAAAGATAGCCCTTCTTATTATTACTTTAATAAACAGCTTTTGACTATAAACTATATTAATACTCTCTCTCTAGGGTAATTCCTACAGGCAAGGTTTATCTTTTTTTAGTGAAATAAAGTAAAGTTATTAGTATTGCATTACTTTTCTCAACTGTCTTAGAGAAGAGTATAGTTTCTTGACAACATTTAACAGAAGCTATACTTCCCTCTTAGATATTACATATACCCATAAGGGATTTCCTATGCCATGTCATAGTTATAGTGTGAAAATTAAGAAGGCTTTCACCTATAACATTTGATGCCTTCTGGCAGAAAAATTAAATATTTAGAGAAAACAAGTCATCCTAGACGAAACATTCCTGGACGTATTGAAAAAGTTATCCTAGCAAGAGACCTAGACATATTGGAAAAGTTATCCCAACAAGAGACCTGGACATATTGGAAAAGTTATCATAGCAAGAGACCCAGACAAGTATTAGTTATCTCGAAAAGAGACCCAGATGAGTATTAGTTATTTTGGCAGAGTCTTGGACATAGAAATATATCTTCTTTTATGGTTCATACTGCTGCTGAACTCCACAACGAAAACATTTAAAGCCATCAACAAGCACATCTAACTAGATCTTACTTTGCAGTAGATGTACTCCAAGCACAGCATTTAGATTTATCTTGTCTTCAGTATTACTTCTCTCAATATACCAGCCCTTACACAGATTTTGGACGATTTCGGTCTTGGTACCAAACCAACTTTGCAGCTTAATATTATTCCTCCAAAACTTAAAACAACTTTACTACTCTTACTACTTCATATTCAAACTGAATCACAATTCGTCTTTGCATTAGAGATATTATTTTTAGTTGTCAATACCAACAAGACCTTAGTGATTCTAGAACAATTGCTTTAACTTTAGTTAGAAGATATACTAACCTCTTCCAACTCCCTACTATACCTTTTGAATACTAAAACACTTTTGACCTTCACCTCAACACTCTGCTAAGTTTTAGTTTCAAAGAACCAGGAGAATTTAGTCAACATCTTGGAAATTTAGTGTCCTATTTTACCACCCACCACTGATATTACTTTTACTGATAATATCCCCTTCTTATATAACCTAGCAGCTAGCTTAGCTCTGTATAGTGAATTAGTTACACTCACTAAACTTTCTAAAAGTCAATATACTTCTGATTGGACTTCACAAATCCCTCTACTACTTACTGATCATTTAGAAACAGAAAAATATATTACTGCTTTTGTAGACCTTACAAAAACCTTTAGTTCAACTCACACTTCTACTGATTTACCTTAACAAACTTTTGAAAATAGCCCTCCTCTTTTATCTTCATCTCAACTTGCTATTTTCATACTTTAACCTATTGCTGTTCAACCTCAACCTATTCAATCTCAATCTATTCAACCTTAACCTATTACTGTCCAATTTTAATCTATTGTTATTCAACCTTAACCTCAACCTCAACTTCTTTATTCACTTCCATCTATTCTTAATAACCTTCCTAACTTACTCGACAATATAGCACAACAGGCTTTACAAGATGCTACACAAGCTATGGCTAACCTTACCAATGCTCTGAATGGAAGTAAAAAAGCTCTTATAAAAGCTGACTTCTTTATAATGATGGAACCCAAAACCCAGAACAATGGCTTAAAGAATTTTGAAGAGCTGCTACTGCTAATAAGTGAGATGCTGCTCAAAAATTAGAACTAACTCCTGTATATTTAAAAGGAATTGCATTAGATTGGTGGCAAAGTTTTAACTCTGCTTCAAATGCTTTTGATGATAATGCCCACCAAGACAAAAGTTTTAAACATTTCTTTAGGCTTCGCTTTCACACACCTAAACAAAAAGCTATTTGGCAGAAACAGCTTTTTGACATTAAACAAGGCTCAGATATAGTAAATGCTTATATTAATCATTTTAGACAATTGAAAAGATGAGTTGACTTTGGTGATACTTTTTCTGTTAACTTCAAACAATTATTTATTCAAGGACTATGCCCTGAATTTTTTATCAATATGCAAGCTAGTGAATCTGCTAACCTAAATGCTGCTATTATCACTACAAAACAATAGGAAACTGGACATGTAATAGCTGCCAACACTACTACAGAAACAGACCAAACTATCAAACAACTAACAGACCAAATTGCCAAACTTAGTATCAACCTGGCCTAACAACAGCAACCATCCCAACCTCAATTTGCTAACTATGCAGCTACACCTAATCCTAACAGGCCTCAAGCCAAAGACTCATGTCACTGCCACTACTGTGAACATGCAGGACATTTCATTGCTGAATGTAGAATCAGACAAGCTGAACAATGATCCAACCCAAGAGATAATTATAGAAGAAATAATAGATGCAACCAAAGGTCTCACTCTTAAAGTTATGACAAAACTTATTATTAAAATTCTTCTAGAGAAAAAGAAAACTTTAAAGAAAAAAGCAGATATTCAGACTCTTATAATAATGATAGAAAAAGAACTAGTTTTCACTTACCTTCATTCTACTATAGAGATGTTAACTACCTTGGCCATGAAGATTCTTCTTCTACCTCTCCTGTTACAACACCAAAAAAATGGGAACAATTCCTTGACAACCCTTTTATTTACATAGCTATGTCTGCATATTTGTATGAAGAAGCTAAAAATGCTAATCTAGTCCAATTACCTATATATACAATCTCTGTAAAATGCAACATCTGACTTAGAAACAGATCCTACCAAGCTATCATCAATAGTGGTGCTGCTATTAGCATGATTGCTCATCAAATTGTCAAAGAATTAGGACTCAAAATTGAACAAGCCTTTACTAGCCTAATTGTTATAGCAACTGGTACTTCTACATACCTTCTAAAAATTATTAAAGATCTCCTTGTAGAAATTGAAGGAATGACTATTCCAATTACTGTTGAAGTTGTTCTTGCTATTTTCTACTCTTTTCTTCTTGGTAATGACTGGTCTAAGAAAGTTGATGCCAGTTACAATTGGAAGAATGGTTGTTATTCATTCAAGTGGAATAACAAAAAGGTTTCAGTACCAACAACCTATAAAAGTAATCATGCTTTACCTGCTTAACCAACAGTAACAGACCCAAAAGAGCTTGACCTCTATGAGCAAGAATTCCTTACACCTCATGAAGCATATATTGTTCAACTTACCTCAGAAACAGACAACGAAGAATGGACCATCTACCAACCTTGATGACAAACTCAAACTATCTCATTCCATGTATGTGGCAACTGTAAATTCTCTGACCACCTCTTTGCTAATTGTCCTCAAAATACTTGCAATCGATGTTATTGTAAAGGACATATTGCTGTCTACTATTAACTACAAGCTTCTCAAAAAGAAACTTGCAAGAATTACCAAAGCCCTGAACATCTTTATTGACAATGCTCAGAAAATATTTGTCATGAATGTAATTCAATGAGACATATTGCCATTAATTGTTCCTTAGCTCTTCTCAAGCACCAGAATTAGACTTACCAATTTGGATGCAACTCTAATGAAATTGAAGCTCAAAGACAATACTATCAAAGCAATCATCACATCTATCATTGCTGTTATTGTAAGAACTCCCAAAGACCAGAAACTCTACAAGAATTGGATAAAGTCCTTGTTTGTAAAGGTTGCTATACTGACTTCCATTAAAGTCTTGATCATGATAACTCTAGAAGCCAGTACTATTATACTCAAAGTGATAGATATGAAACTTTGGTTGAATGTAAATTATATAAACATATTGAACTTAGAAACAGAATGCATAATTTAGAAAGTATTACAGAAGAACTATGGTTTTGTGAACTTGAACATTTATATGCTTACAAAGCCAGTACAGATGTCCTCTATAACCCTAACTATAATCTATGAACCCGAATTAGACACTATACTAAGTTAACCAGAAGTGCTAGATCTTAATATGAAATAAACCAGACTTGTATCTTCTGTTTTGCTAAAGTCTATTTGCAAGAAACAGATCTTACTATTACTAAAGTATTGGAACCTCAAATAAATAACCAAATCAATTGATCATGGACTTATAAAGAAATAGACCTTATTCTATGAGCTAAACAAGCTGTTCTTAATGAAGAAGAAGAGCAACTCCTTCAACAAATCTTGGCTGAGTCTTTTGATATTAGCCATTCAGAATTTGATCATCAGCTTGCTATAGCTAACCTTTGTTGACAGTTTAGTGCTTCTGTTGACCTTTGCAAAGAATGCTTATATGTTAAACATCAAGGTGAATTAAACATTTATCAAGAATATTACCAGGATTGTGCTCCTCTATCAGTCCCTATCTATGAACCTTCTATATCAGAACCAGTAAACCCTCTATCTAGTTCTACTAATACAATCTTATTAGAACCAGACCTCTTGCAACTACAAGTCACACAACTACAACAACAAATAGAAACTTAGAATCAACTTATTCTACAGTTCTAACAAAAGATAGAAAAGTTAGAAAGATTTATTCAGACCCTCTTACAAGTATTTCAACAGAATGCCCAGACCACTTAACAATAATATACTTCTCTTGCTCAAGAATGAGAAAAGTCAAATTTTTAGATCATCCCAGGCAAGATGAAAAAATACCTGTTGAACCAGACAATGTATATTAAGTTTTTATAATAAACACTATGATTCCTTATGAAGAATATAGTGTTAGTCCAGAACTATTTAAATTGAACATTGGACCTCTAGATGCTAAACAAGGAAAACAATTTAGCCAGCTGCTAATTGAGTTCTCAGATCTTTTTGCATAAGATACAACAGAATTAGGATGCACTAATCTTGTAACTCATCGAATCTATACAGAAAAAGAACCTTCTATTTAATCTCAACCTTATTCTTCTTCTCTTACAGAACAGACATTTATTAAAGAAAAAATCCAACGAATGCTTGATAGTAAACTTATACGACCCTTCTCTAGTCTCTAGACCTTACTAGTAGTATTAGTTCGAAAGAAAAATAGCAAATTACGATTCTGTGTTGACTATCATAAACTTAATAGTATTACTAAGAAAGATGCTTATTCATTACCTTGCATTGATGAAATGCTTAATACTTTAAAAGGATCCAAGTGGTTCTCTACACTTGATCTCGCAAGCAGATATTGGTAAGTTGCTATGCACCTTACAAATAAGAGAAGACTGCATTTATAACTTGATATGATATTTACGAGTTTAATGTAATGTCCTTTGGACTATGTAATGCATCTGTGACCTTCTAATGATTAATGAATAGAATATACCAAGACATTGCATAGAAATTTGTAGTAGTCTATCTTGATGATACTATAGTATATTTTAAAATCTTTGATGAACATTTGGAATATTTATGACAAACTTTTATTAGAATCAGAAAAGCTAGTTTACAATTAAATTTAAAAAAGTGTAATTTTTGAATGCAAAGTTTACCATTCTTAGGACATATAGTTACTTCAATTGGAATAGCATCTGATCCTCAAAAGATAGAAGCTGTCCAGAAGATCCAACCATCTAATAATATAATCCAACTACATTTATTCTTAGGACTAGTAGGTTACTATCAACAGTTCATTTATAACTTCTCTAAAGTAGCACAGCCTTTAAATCAGCTACTATGTAAAGAAACTTCTTATATATGGGATGAACAACAACAAGAAGCTTTGAAGAATTGAAACAGAGACTTACTACAGTCTTTATATTAAAGTATCCTAACTTTAATAAATTATTCATCTTAGCTACTGATGCCTCTTATCATAGATTCAGAGCTACTCTTAGTCAATTGGATAAAAACAGAAAAGAACACCCTGTAGCCTATGCTAGTAAAAGCTTGACCAAAAGAGAAGTTAACTATAGTGCTACTGAACTTGAATGTGTTGCAGTTGTATGAGCTATTGAACATTTTCATAAATATCTTGAAACTGCCAAATTTATCTGAATTACTGACCACTCTGCTCTAAAGTGATTACAATCTGCTGAACCTAAAGGATGCCTAGAAAGATGGATTCTAAAACTTCAGCCCTATAACTTTGAAATTATTTATAAACCAGGAAGAGTTCACTTCAATGTAGATGCTCTATCTTGACTACAGACACAGACCTTATATCAAAATCCTTCCTCATGAATTTAGACCTCTATTATAATTTATATAACTATATAAAATCAGACAAGTTATCTAACTCTTTATCTCAGAAACAAATTAAACAAATACAACATTATGCTAGACATTTTATCACTAAGAAAGGACTATTATATTAGAAAAACAAAAAAACCCCTCAGTATCCTCTTCATGTTATCAAATAGAATGAAGTAGAACTTGTTCTGTATATGATGTATAAACATCCTACTATAGGATACTTAGAAACAGATGCTATATACTATAAAATAGCTAAATAATATTATTAGGACCAAATATATCAAGATGTACAAAAATATGTTAGAACATGTAAAGAATGCCAAAAGAGACTAAAAGGAAATGAACTAAACCTCTTTATTCTATCCAAATAGGACGAGCCTTTAAACAAATTAGAATTGACTTAGTAGGACCCCTACCTATTATCAAACAAAATAATCGATATATTATTGTTGCTACTGACTATTTAACAAGATAGCTAGAAGCCTGTGCTGTATCTGATACTGGAGCAAATACCTTAGTTCAGTTTATATTCGAAGAAATTATTTGTCAACATGGAACATCAAAGATTATTCTCTCTAATCAAGAAAGAAATTTTATTAGTAAAACTGTTTGCATTCTATATGAAAAGTTTCTTATCAAACATAAGTTTTCTTCACCATACCACCTACAAATAAATGGAATGCTTGAATATCTTAATTGAACCTTGTGTGAATCACTTGCTAAAGTTAAAGAAAATAATGACTGGGATTTACATATACCTGCTGTACTGCTTGCTTATCGAACAAAGAAGCATGCTACAACTGAATATACTCCTTTTTAGCTTGTATATGAATGACAAGCTGTCCTTCTAATTGAAGCCTTATTACCTGTCAAACCTCATAAAGAAACAGAGTATGACTTACAAGATAGCATATTGCATTGAGCATTTGAGCTTATCAATAAGCTACCTAAATTGCAAAACGATGCAAGAGAAAAGACCAATGAATTGCAACAAAAACAGAAAAAATACTTTAATGCCAAAATCTGTTATGAAACTTTTAAAATTGGTAACAAAGTATGAATAAGTAGAAAAGACATAGAACATTCTTAATCAGCAAAATTCGAAGATAAAAGAACTAAACTCTTTATTATTTAAGAAAAATTTAACAATGATGCCTATAAACTTTGTAACAACAAAGGAAAAACATTGCAAAAGTACTATAATAGTGATCATTTTGCTAAATATTATAAAAAACAAACTTGGGAACCTTTTGTTTTTATTGAATAATTGGAATTTCTGAAAGAAATTTCTAAAACTGGAGGAAAAGACAATAATATTACACAAATTTTTCAATGTTACAATTTATTTGAAGATTGTAATACTTGTAAATTTATATAAACATTATTGAATCATACAAAATTTTTTGAAAATGGAATTTTTAAAATTACAACCAGAAACAGTAATTGCTTTAAACAACTTTCTTCAAATCTGGAAACAGGATTCCACATCTCAAAACCACTTAGATATATCATCTTAAAATATTATTCTTTGGAGTGATAACGAACCAGAAAAAGTTGTCAACTTAAACCCTATAATAGAAGCCTCTATAGAATTCAATATCGATAAATTTCTACAATTAGAAGAAATACAACATTCTTTAATTGAAACTCCACTTAATGAAGTACCTACTGAGTTAGAAAGTAATAATACTAACCATCTAACTCAAATAATAAATGATTTGAAACAGACACCAGAACTAACATCTCAAAGCATAACTAATTCTTTTTTTAGAAGGACATAGAAAGAACAAGTTAATCAAATTTTAAAGTTTTTATCCAATTCTGAACATACTCAGCATAACCTCAACAAGAAAATTAAAGCTTACTACTATCTAGGACAAATAATTTCAAAGTACAATAACCTGTCAGAAATTAAAGACCTTATCCAGAATGCTCGAGTAACAAGAAAAGCAAAGGATACTTAGAAAGGTGCTTTTAGAATATATAAAGTTTTCAAGTTACAACCAAAAGAAATAACCTTACAATTGAAGTATATAACTGCAACACATATTATCAAGTTGCTAGATAATGAGTACATCCAACTTCTTAAATCGATTAGAAATAGAATTTTCAAAGTAAATTTTTAAAGAAGAAGGAAATTTTATAGAACAATTTATTATTATTTATTATTATTATTAGTTATTATTTTATTATTATTATTATTTAGTATTAGTTATTCTATTATTGTATTATTATTATATTACTAGTAGTTGCTA